>DWHU01001634.1:0-11836 GCA_018247975.1 Parides photinus | reverse complement strand
CACATAACTAGAAAAGTCATTGGTGCAGGACCTGGATTCGAACCCACGACCCCCGATTCGGAGGCCGAGGTCCGTAATCACTAGGCTATCACGGCTCCTCGGTATTTTGTAAAAGTATTAGTACTAACACAAACGTTGGTAAATCGATAAATAAATAAATTGAGGTCGTGTTCAGAACATTGAAGGCAGAGAGAAAAAGTATGAGAAATTATTTACTCTGTCATCATATCGTAGCAGTCAAACAAGTCTTTGTGGTAGGCGAGTATAACGGCGATGTATCCGGCGGTCATGACTGCGAGGAGTATGCACTTGATGAGTATGGGCAGTCGCAGGAAGACGGCCACGGTAAGCATAGCGATAAAGCAGCCGAGCGCGATGTACAACGGCACGGGGCAAGCGCGATGGTCCGCGGAGCTCCACAGCGCCGCCGCCACGTGCCCGGACGCCGCACGGATGTCCGTCATCGTGGTCACATTCTCAGTCAGATTGCGACACACGTCTATCTCGCGGCACGTCACCTACAATCCAAAAACTTCATTTAAATGTTTATTAATTACAAACTATACCAGTGGTGTAGAATTTACTTAAAAAGCATTGTGCATGTCTAAAATTTTCCAGTTTCACTATTTACTAATAATTAAATTTTAAATTACAAATAATCATTGTTGGTGATACGGTTAAAGCGTGAAAAAGCAACACATTTTCGTTTCAGCAAAATATAAAAAGTATTTAATGGATTAAAACGAAATTCTCAAAAAATGTTTTATTTTATTTATAAAATAAATAAATATTTCTCCTAATGTTGCCACTGACAGAATTCGGGACTGTTTCACATACGAAGAAGGTCGTCCGTTACGCTTGCTTACTAAACTTGCTAACTTGCTTGCACTCACGCTTTTAAATTACTGTATGTTTGTTGAATATTGAGTGCAGTATTACTTTACATATAAATAAATTTTGTCTATATTGTTACTTACCACATTAACCTGCCCTACAGCGTATCCCAGAACAATAGTGAATGTTGTAATAGCGTTCCTAAGAGCGAATGGTCGGGAAACGTCGCAAGGTATGAGACGCAGACGAGCAGCAAGGGTAAGCGCCAGTACAGCAGCTGACCAGGCGAACGCAGTCACGAACAAGAGCAGTAGGATAGTAGTACGGGGTAGTATTGCGGCCTGGAGTGCCCCCGCCGCCGCAAGCGCGCCCAGAGCCGCCCCCAGTGAACCTGCCCACCCACCATCTGTTGATGCACGGTACTGGAAAAGGAGACTTTAATAGTATCTTATAAAAATATTACCAATTTAATTATTAATACGGCATAAAGATTCAATAATATTTACACTTCTAAACAAAACTTGCATCATAGCCTATAATCTAGACTAATTCATGTTACAAACTAATAAAAATGGGATCAACTTCATTTGGAAACAGTAAAATAAGAGATAAATAAATTTCATCATCAATGAACAACATCATAAACCTGCTGCTACTTCCTTTAGCTGAGGTTCCATAAACTAATTTTACATTCAGGCGCGTGCGCTTCATAGAACCAACAAAACACCGCATACTCCAACTCCCTAAACAATAATCAAGTCACTCAATGTTAATAATATTTAAGTAATTAAGAGATATGCTATTATACTGAATAAAATTGGTAAAATTTATTTTAACGTTAATAGATACACAGATTTTGTATACATGATGCATGCAATACGAATACTCAACCCAAAATCCGTAAATCGGTTATTCGAAAGGATTTTTGATTGCTTTCTAATAACATAAAGAGTTGTATTAGAGTACATTGGTTTTAACTTGTTTTCGAATGAGGGAATTATAAACATGTTATATTACTTGCGCTTCCTTTTCGGCATCTTTGAAGCAGAGGGTAAGTAGGTGTACGTGGGTCGCCTTTTCGCGGTGCACGGAGCGCGCGTCGATCGCCTGCGCCAGGTACTTGTTGACGCGGTTAGTGGGCTGGTGGTATACGGAAGAGTGACGCTTTTTCAGTGGCCGCTTAAACTTCTCGGTAACTTTATTCTGTAAAATCATAACACACTGTTGTACTTAACGAAATTGGTTTCATTGCCAACAAAAAATTTTCTAAACACCAATTTAAAAGGAGACACCGCGAAGGAGTGGTTTACATATTTACCATCACATTTAATTTCAGAGGAGGGTTAACTCTTGGTAGAAGAAATACGGGGTACACAGAGGGTCCACCGCATGCCGGTTCATGCTCAATTCAGTTATTGAACTGACCTTAGAATGGAAAAGTTCCAGAATCCGAAGCAGCATCGCATATATTAGAATAGCAATAGAATAAAGTTTAAAGGAAAACATGTATAATACTTTTGAATTTACACTTTTTGTTGTATTCAGACAATATTTAAATTACTCAATTATATTATTACATTAATTATTACGAAATTTGTAAGATCTCTTTATCTATATGCACTGAACATATTATATGTCAAAGCAGTATTAAAAATATTCATCATCAGTTACGTAATATTAAAGATCATGCAATTTAGCCGGTAGGATCATGCCATGCTCTGTATCTAGTGCTGTAGGTGGCTAATCGGGGCAGCGAGTGAAACACATTTCAGTGCGTTCAGCTTTATTGTCAATCAAAATTCAATAAAAAATAAAACAATCTTGAAAACATACAGTTTTACAATTTCGAAAGCAAATTAGTTTAAAAAGAGATTGTGGTAGTGTATGGTATTGAATGGTCGCGTCGCTCTAACGATCGGTCCTTAGCACGTAAAGTATTAAAGGAGAAGAGGCACAGAGAGGAAGAGAGATAGAGGGGCGAATGTCGCCATCCGCGAGTAGGTGTGGTCCATGAACAAACATCGAGTTTGCTATCAAAATAAGGATGTCAGCGTGAATCACCCGGTGAACGGGGGAGAACAATAATAATACACAACACACATGTTTTGTCTGCGCTTACTGTTTCATCGGGTATTTGTTGTGGAACTAAAGTCCAAGGTCGGATTATCTGAAAAACAATGAGCAGACATGTATGTTAGTTGCCGGTGTACGGATACCTCCAACTTATTGTGTAATAATATCAAAAGAAACAACATCAAGAGATTTGTAAGGGAAATTTTACAATGTACTTACGACAGGACCAGGCGGTTTAGTTCGGTTCGAAAAAAAAAACATTCGATTTAAGTAACTTGTTCATAAGATCACAGAAACGAAAGAGAACCAACTTTGAAGCTCATACAGACCGGTGTCTAACACTTTGAAAAAACATCGAAAATGTAGTTCCAAGCGAATATAATTCATTGTGCAAACATTTAAGTTACTGTGTAACTTCAGGAGTTTGTGCAAGTCGGACCGGAGGTAGAGGCTATAAAAGTTGTGTTAAGTGCAAAGCAGAATAGTGTCCAAACCCTCGCAATATTAATTCAGTAAGAATTCCTCAGTGTATATCGTCAAGTTCGACAGAAGAAGCCAGCATAGATTTAGATCTTATACCACTCAAAACTCAAACTAACTACTAAAAAACCATTAAGCGAGGTTATGATATCACATTCGTATGTAAAACATCGGAATAATCATTCCGATGTCTTTCATGTACGTAATTCTTAAGCGAAAACCAATAGTGTCAGTGAAATAAAACATAGTTTATATTTCAATGAGATAAACCACACTTCACTATTAATTACAGTTTCATATAAATCAGTCTTTCTGAGTCTACCGTACACTAATAACGCACCCGCGATTATTTGTAAATGTGTACAATTTAATGAGTGTTCAGAAAACAATTTAAAGTCTTGTTCTTAGACTATATATGAAACAGATTTTCTTATGATAAAGACTGAAATGTTACAGTACGGTTGTTGTGTTGAAAATATTGTGATATCTATAGTAATGTATTAATATTTTGTTATCGCGTGTGCGTTGTGTTAGCGTCGGTAAGTTTATACGCGTGTGCTTAATTGTGCGTGTGGATGAGGTGCGACCGTGGGGTGGGTGCGCAGGGCGTGATGCTGCATGACTGCGTCGAAGGAGTGGTGATGCGGGGCGGCGGCGGGGGCAGCGGGGGCCGGGGCGGTGGGGGATGCGGGCGCGGCGCTCACGTCGTCGCCGCGCAGCGCAGCCAGTCGCAGCGCCTCCGCGGAACCCGGTTCCGCGTGCAGTGCGCGCCGGAGGTCCAGCACCTGACACAACCCCAACCCTGTACCCTCCTCCCACTATCTCCCGCTATACACTTAACGGGCCACGTAACCATTTCTAAAACGTTTCAACAATTAACCATACCCGTCCGTAGCTTTGCACTCGTATAAACACTATATTGCTAACAAATATTACATTTCTTTATCGCATAAACAAATTACAAACAAATTCACACCTACTCCCCCAATTTTTTAGGAGTTATAATGTATATGTGAATTATGCATTGAAGAGTTATATTGTTAAATTATACTAAAGTTTAGTGCTCTACATTTTGAAATTAAGTAAAACTAAGTTCACGACTAAAGTATTATCTAAATAATTTCGTCCAATATTAATTAACTGCTAAAAATAATTTGTGATAAAATTACTGCAATTATAACAAAATTTAAATAACTACCAACCAGTCGAATCATCCATACTGTAATTGATTTCCAATAGAATTAAACTTACAGATCATATACATTATGTAAACAAATAAATTAAAATATAGACTTACCTTTCAGTTGAGAAGAGAATTTCCGACAAAAAAATAATTATCACTTGTATAAATACAATTCAAGAGCAAGATGAAGATTCGGACAAGGACTTCGTAACATGTTGTCATGTCCAGTAAAGTACGAGACTCATAAAAAATATCAAGGTGCAGAAAGAAAATAAAATTATTTATCAATAAATACGTAAATAATTTATTCGGAGGCTTTGAATCGAGCATCGATAGCGTGGGACAAATAAATACCTTCCTAGCGGCATTGGCCTTAAGCTCTTGCGGCGAGGCGGCCATGTTGGAAAAGGGTACGTCGACGTTGAATTTGATTGAATGTAGCAGCTGCACCACCACGTTGGATACATTCTTGAATGATAGCTTACGTCGCGACCCAGAGCCGAGACCCACGCCCGCCGATAAACACATCTGAAATGTACACAAAATGTAAAAGCTTATTTAAGTTCGTTATACTACATGCATCGATAAAAAACGTTTCAGGAAATTAAACATCACTGATATTAACCGCCATTACTTGGCCAGCGTGGTGGACTATGAGCACAACTCTCTCTTATGAGTGATTATGAGAGAAGGCCCCGAATCCCGGCAGCGGGAACATTAAGTAAGCTGGAAATAAAATAATATACTATCCAAATACTTCAGACCTTGGTCAATGGAAATCGTGCATCAACTAAAATTTGCTATACAATACAGTTTTATTAAATTATTTTACATAAACAAGTACGTTAATATATAGTTATGATAAGAGCGTAATTTTTTCTTAACTATAACAAGAGAACTTCGAAATGTTTTGTACAATATGATTGTAACCAAAAATGTACGCACACGGTAATGCATAATACATACAGAATTTTTATTAGTTATAACTTTTGTGTTTCCTGACGTTTCTTGGTTCGTACGTATAGAGTAACGGAGTTGTGTATATCAAAAAGGTAGTAAGTATTTGAATGATATGTGGAATGTGTATTAAGTGGACTAACTTTTCGTCGTCTCGGCGGTGGTATAATGAAGTAGGTCTGTACGGAATGGTCCCGCAGGTAGGCGTTACGACTGGCCCCGTGCCCCGGCTCCACCTCGTACGCTCCGCCGAGACATTCCAGCGTCGCTTGCGTTACGTGCACACGTCTGTAATTAATTATCCAAAACATGTTACAGCGTATAACAGTATAACCATAAGAGGGTGAGAGGCTATATTTCTAAAATCCCTTCCTTCAATGAAAAGAGAAGTGTATGTGAAATCTGTATTCGCTAAAATACTTTTAACTGCTCTCCAGCGCCCTCGGTATGCTACAACTACTTTTGGTCACTATCTATAAGTCACTAGTATGAAATAACAAATCAATATATTTGTTAAAACCCGTAGAAACTATATTTAAAAGAAAGTCATGTCAGTTACAATACTTATAACTCGAAAACAGCTGAACCGATTTTCATGATTTTCATGTCTTTGGATTTGTCTTCGTAGGGAATAAGCTATAGGCTATTAAATTTTGCCTCACATGTTTAAAAAAATCCATATCCGTTTGTATCCAGAGCAGACATTTGGGTGGAAATAAGTTGTCGGATCAAGTCGTGTTAGGTATTTTTTTCAGAAAAATCAGAGGAACAAAAATATTTTTATTATTTTTCTCGATTGGACCCACTGTTGTCGAGTTATTATTAAAAAAGTTTTAGTCGTATTTTTTAAGTTTTGTTGTGACATCATTCAATTAGAGTATCTAGAGTATCTAGATATTTATTAAAATAAAATACCAGGAATTATTTATGATTTTTATAAAACGTAATTCAGTTAATATCATTTAGAAAATATTATTTGGGATTCTTTTTTGCAAAGTCTCATGTATTTTATTGTACTGATATAATGAAAAATGGTTTAATTTTGTATTTATTTAAAATTTCTTAATCTGCCCATTTATTGATTGATAAGCGAAACAAAGTTCGCTGGGACCGTTAGTAATAATATAAGCATATAAATAATAAATATGTCTTTGGACAATTCACATAAGACTGTCTAGTTACAAAGTAAGTTGAGTATACTCGCTTGTGATATCGGTGCTGTAACTGATAAACTACTTAAATACATTTTTTTGTAAATATATACACATATCATAGAAAACACCCAGACTCTGAACAAATATTGCCGTGGCGGGAATCGAACCCACGACCTCTTACTCAGTTGGTAGGTACACTACTGAACTAATCGGCTAGCCACGATCAAAAATGTTCTGGAGGCAGTTTAATAAAGCCTCCATCAATTTAAAGTTTGCTATATTATCGCGATCTATAAGTAGCAACAGAAGTTTTAAATAGCACTGTAAGAGATAGAAGTTTTGAGTGACAAGTTAATGTAGAGAGCTGCAATAATAGTCATAATTAATTATCGCCCGCGCTGTCACATTATCTGTCGCATTGGACTGAGAATGTTATCAATGGTTAACAGAACATTGACATTAATACATCATTAGTAATAGAACTGAAATTATTAACAATTGTACATTCACGAACATTTATACTTTAGGAGCATGATAGCTTTCTTTTATTGTTACATACTCGATATTGAAACAAATTGAACGTACCCAGGTTCTCCGCCTGCTTCCATATTATTGGCGAGGGTTACGTCATTCGACCACACGTCGTACTGCCACTTTCGCAGGCCCAGCACCCCACAAAGCACCCTCCCAGTATGAATCCCCACGCGCATGTTCAGCTGCACATCCGTTGCCTCCACTACAGAACTGTAATATAATACATTACTGTTTAAATAAATAATAAACGCAAACATAAACAGCTCACTTAATGTTCCCATTGCAGGGACTCGGGGCTTTCACCCACAATGAGAGAGTTGTGACCTAACTCCACCACGTTGGCCAAGCGCGTGTTGGTGGATAATGCCAGTGATATTTAATTTCTTAAAACGCACATAATTCAGAAAAAGTCATCGGTACCTTCCCACTCAGCTATCTCAGCTTATTATTAAATAATAAATAATTATCTTTGACTTAAATGTTCAGCGATGTATTTCCTCTTGATGACGTTGACATCCATCGTAATATAATAAATAAATAAATAATTATCTTTGGACAATTCACACACAACACTGTCTAGTCCCAAGGTAAGCAGAGTATACTCGCTTGTGTTATGAGTACCAGATAGGTGGTGATAGACTACTTAAATACATTTTTTTTGTAAATATATACATATCATAGATAGAAAATACCCAGACTCAGAACAAATATTGTTCATGGCAGGAATCGAACCCACGACCTCTTACTTAGTAGGCGGGCATACTGCCAACTGAGCCAATCGCTAAGTCAATAATGATAGAAATAAATGTATTTTGTAATTAATAACAAAGCCTTTTATTTCCATTCTCTTGATTTTACATTTAAAAATGTTCACCCAAAGTGGTCCATATCCCACAACAAGTAACAAATTACTAACCTGAGTCATAGGTAGTTTAATACTAACATTTTCTTATAATAATTAGTAATTATGTAAAAAAAATTGTGAGAAAGTAATACTTAGTAATTTCAGTTATCACTAAAAAGTAAGATAATAATCTGCTTGGCCTAAATAAAATTATGTAAAATTACAAAGACTCTATGAAATTGTTGCAGAAGCAATTAGTAAACCCGACAAAAGCTTGTGCATATTTTTATTAATTTCCTTTCACCTTTTAACCTAATTCGCTATTAATATTGAAAAAAGAAACTAGTGAAAGCATTTGATAGGTTATTTTAGATGCGAGATAAAAGGTTTACGGTAACAGCCACTTTGACTTCAGATAACTGTACTTTGCTGAAAAAATAAGCAACGTTAAAACGAATGCCTAGTAAATTATAAATTATTTATGTTATAAATAGTTTCATCCATAACTCTTTGTTACGATTCGTATTTATACAACAAAAGACGAATGGCTGAAAAGTTGGCAACCTGCTCTATAGAAATTTCATAAGGAAATATAAAAATACAAACAGACGGCGTAATTGTGAAAGAAAATTAATGTTTGATATGTATTTTGTTAAAGATAATAATTATAATCTAATTTATTTTCTTTTCTTTTGAAAATTGCTTAAATTATTAGATACATTTCAAAATCTCTACGATATATAAAAGCAATTTTAACTTGAATAAAAACTAACTAAAAAAGAAGTTATAACACAACACAATTAATTCCTAGATAATGAGACTGTCATAAATAAAGAAGTAACGAAGATATACGATTTTACATTTCAGGTCAAAAACTTTAAGGATTTCTTACCAAGAGATCAAACATTTGTTTAAGACATCGTATATTTTTTAATTAATTAAGCTACATAAACAAAGTATCAAAATTAATTAATCTACTAAGCCTGTCTTCTTTATCAGACGCCCCACAGTTGGGCATTATCCCACCCCTGTCCTGGGACTATAGTACTACATAATTTATGATGTAGATACTTATCGTTATTACATAGTATAGAATGGATATTGATCAAATAATTAAAGATATTATAACTATTCAAATTATAACGACCTGTGAAGAGCTTTTAATTTTTTTAGTATAATAAATTCAGAAAAAATATATCAACGATTATAAATATTTTTTATGTAAGTGCAAGTGCAAGTGGTTTGGGACTTCGGTCTCCGATTCGGAGATCGCGGGATCGAACCCGGCGCGCACTGATGACTTTTCTTTGGGAAATTAAATATCACTGGCTTTATCCGCCAACCCGCACTTGGCCAGCGTGGTGAATATAAGCCAAACACTCTCTCATTATGATAGGAAGCCGAGTCCCTGCAGTGGGAACATACAGTAGGCTGAAAAAAAATGCAAGAACGATTTAAGAAAAAAAATATCCTGTTCATACCTTTCTTTGGAAAAGGCTAAGACTATGCGTTTATTTGAGATATAAAGAACAAAAAATTACAAATCTAAAGTAAAAATCATATGATTAATAGTTTTAAAATAGCAGAGTGGATATATAACACAACGTAGTATGAGTAGGTTGTTAGTTCAATTTATTGTTCGCGTGGCACATTAATTCCGCTCTAAATATTCAGCCTGTCTATGCGTCAGCAACAAGTAGCCCGTGTCACACCCGTGAACTGTAGGGCGTGGCGAAGGGTAATGTTAGGGTAACGTTATAATCAAGACAATGTGGTGACACTTTTCAATTACTTTATTACTTAGTCATAATTATACAACAATACGAAAACTGCACAAATAGCAAATGTGATGATCAATCGTATTTTAGAGAACAGCTTCTACATCTTTTTTGGTTCTCTATTTATCTCGGATCGCAATCAAAGTAATCGGTTACTTTGATTTATGTCCAATACATTAAGTTTATAAAGCTCCCAAGATGTATGCCCCTAACCTTTCGTACTAATTTTTAAATAACACACTTAACATGACATAGCAAAGAATTATAATAAAGTCTTCTCAAGGTTCCTACTACGGGGTCCTTCTATCATAAAGGCCTTTATCTACCACTCTGGCCAAGTGCGGGTAGGCGGATACCACATATCCAGACTTTTGTTCTTGGATAATGTCAGTTTCAAATTAAAGACATTGGAGATAAAACCTGCGCCTCCTCGAGACATAGCTAGCTCGACTGCCTTACAAACTGAGTCAACTTGATATAAAACACCAAATATTGGTAAAATCAATAATTTTACTATTGATAGTATTTATCAAACAATCCGAAATAGGCAATAAATGTAGTAAAGAATATACATATAATCGGATGGGTTTCTATCATAGGAATTTGACTTTGAAATTATAAACATGTACTCTACTATTTCACCTGATGGTAAAAATATTTTACAGCTTAAATTTTTATATATTAACTTAAAATCAATAAAAAAAGATAACGGAAGGTCAAAAATAAAACATTACCGTCTAGCAATTCAATAAATAGGAACTTATATTTACTGGATAATATTAGATGAATGAAGCTGTCACTTTTCTATTGTGAGAGGAGACGCTTGAGTCCCAGCAGTGGAAACAAAATAGCTGTTTGTTTAATGAAATGGATCTATCATTACCATTATAATACATCGCAAGATTTATCAATAGATAAACACGGAAATTGGCTACTTGTTGTTATTACACTTGGCTTTGTTCAGCATTGAAAAGGCGCCTACTCTGCTGCACGACCACCACAACACGAGCAGAGAATAAAGCGTATTTGTCAGGAGACACACTTGCTACTTATAATAACTCTAATGACTACGCAAATAACACGCAGCGTGTTAATCAACATCCACGTACTAAAAAAAAACGAAAAATAATGTCATTAACAATTTCTAGGCTTAACTTTTGATATTAGTGTCATATGGTGTCAAGTAAACAAGTTGAAAACATTTAAGCTTGCTTTTCTTAAAACTAAGAAAAATATGTTAGACGCCCAAAGATATATAAATTATTACGTAGCTTGCCTTAAGAATAAATCCAGAGTACAATATATATGGTCAGGTAATTAAATCATGAATATTTATGTTAAAAGTTACAATATGGATCCATCCTGTATTTATCACACTTGATCATTTACAAAAAATCTTTATTTTATCATAAATTTGAATGTGATTTGAATGAAGCATCATTCAATATAAAGTAAGTCCGATAATCAATTCCAGCAAGGACATATAATTTTTAACCAGAATGATCACATATTCTATACGCTAGTTAGCCTTATTCGGTACCCTATACCTAAACAATATTTCCCCATAAAATGTTTAATGCTATCATATATAAACTTGTAATTGCAGATTACTGTAACAAAAATTTTGTACATATTGATTTCCATATAACCGATTTAAGTTAGATCTGAATAAGTATTAGTTACTTAACCTTCATTAGTATCGGATCAGTCTTTGTGACCCAAGAATCAACATAAAAGTAAAGAAATACAGGATAAGTGAATAGTGGAATTTATCTCTCACAAACGAATAAAGAATTTTGGTTTCATTATATTGTTTATTAAATACATTTTCTGTATTTATTCAGTAAATTAAAACTTAGATAAAATAAGGTAATTCATATTAATATCACGACCACGACCTCTCTGCTAAGAGAGTAACGGAGAAGAATGACTTTTATGTATTAGTTCATTAGGAATTAATAAAATCGTGTAATGCCCTTTTTAAAGCCTCGATAGCTCA
>DWHU01001633.1:0-11839 GCA_018247975.1 Parides photinus | reverse complement strand
AAAAAAAAATCGTGCTTTTCTTTATAACAATATTTATGGCAAGACTAAGTATATTTCATAGAAAGGAAACTTTTCTTTCGATATCATTTTCTTAAGGCAAAGCATTGCGCCCTTTGGGTAATAATATAATTTTAATTGTAACATACTGCCAAATTCTTTCGAAAATCATATGCTATTCAATTGTCTGAACTATAAAACTACTCATCATTTTAAATATAATTTTTTGAATTTTTAGACTTAAAATCACCGATATATTTGTTAATCTCCTAGAATCTAATCATACTGTACATGTACACGTATTATAAACTTTTATTGTGTTAACAATCAATAAATGAAGTTTGATAATATTAAGCCAAAATCTTAATTATGGTAACCTATTCATAATCACACATACATAATCTTCTACGCATTATTTGTTCTGTCCAAAGAAGACAGATTTGGTGTGAGATAACGAGGCTAAATAGTATTTACGCTCAGGTGTTAACTTCAGGAGTTTAGAGTAGCGTGAATTTTATTTATATGAAAAGTTAATTCATGCCCTGCTAGCACGTAGTATTTAAACGGCGGAGTTAGCACTGGGCTCCGAATAAACAGAGCTGCGGCGGGGTGTTGTTTTGTATAAGTACGCGTGTTTCCTCACAAACGCAGTTTCCGTGTTAGTGAGTGACAGAGTCTGAAACGCACTTTCTTGTGTCACTTTTTATGTACGTCGGTGTTAGCAGTGTTAGTAAAGAGACTAACATAACATCATAAAGATTAAGATCACTTCTATCTCGAATGCATCAATTTTCATCAGTTGATAGACGCCCACAGCTGGGCATAGGCCTTCCCTAAGGATCTCCATTCAAAACGATCTTACGCTGCCCACGTCCGGTGGCTTCTTATGACTTCCACCAGATCATCGGTCTACTTTATGGGGAATCATCCACCACTACATCCGCCATCAGTCCTTCGAGTAAAGTACCTGCACATTGCCACTAAAGTCCACCAATCTTTGATGATGATGATGGATCAGTATGACGTTAGTCAACATAATGTTATAGATGAAGAAAACTAACACATTTTTTTTTATTTTTGACCAATGGATTGCTGTTTTTAATTGAAATAATAGTAAGCTATATTAAAATATTTTAAATTTATTTAACACACCGCATGTTAAGGTGTTTCTTTAATAGCATCCGTAAGGCGGAGCTTATGTTTAACTAGTGTAATGATTTGATCAAACAAACGAATTAAATGAAATTGGGGTCCGGTAGTTTCTTAGAAAGGACAGGGAAGTTCAAACAAACCATGTACGAAAGGTTTGGTCAAACTTCTTTGAACATCGTTATGGGTTTTCAATTTCAATGAATATTAAAAATTATTTTAGCTTATTTTTAATAGTATGTGATTATTTAATTAAAAGTTTACACAATTTTTTGTTCCCGCGTGACGTAAAACTTAGTAAATTACTATGGTAATTTTTTAAACTGCTTACCAAATACTTTCATTGTTTTAATCCGTTAGAAGTATATTATTTTAATGTTATTTATTAACTAACCTTAATTATATATTCATGTAATATATTACATATTTTATGAGAGAGAAACCAATTTAATTTAATTGTTGGTGTAAGTTTTATCATATATGGACCAACCACTGGAACATTCATTTTGCATTACGTATTAAAAGTCTTTATTTCTTGCAAGTTGCCTTAAATAAAACGCAGTTTAGTTTTGGCTGTAAACAGTGTAGGAACGCCTGTAACGATCGGTTATAACGGTCGAGTGTTTAAAAATGAAACGTTTCTGTGGAGAGCATTGAGCCCGCTCGTTGTTTGAGGTTTCCTTTTCCAATTAGCACTCGGCCGGCCGGCAGACCGTAACTGGGTGAGGCGGCGGAGGAATGCTGACTAGGTGCCTGCGAACTGCTCCTCGATGATGTGACGTATCTTATACTAGAGACGGTCCGTTGTGAAAGCTATCTACCTATTATATCAGCCTATCGGACATTTGTCCGTTATCGACGCACTTGTTTAATAAATTTTCATACTTTATATTTTTTTTAATTACGTATTTAATATGTTTTATTAATTTACAGAATATGGAAAGAAAATTGGAGAACCTAAGTAATACTATGTTACAATTAAAGCTAAAACCTTTTTGTAATAATAATAATAAACCGCTTACTTAATGTTTCCACTGCTGGGACTAGCCTACTCTCATAGTGAGATAGCTGTGGCCTTTTTCCCACTATGTTGGCAATGTGCGGGTTGTTCACAAAAGTTGTTCCTTGGAACATGCCGGTTTCCTCGCGATGTTTTCCTACACCGGAAACTAACCTTCACGAAAACCTGATACGTTTTCAGAATAATTCAAATTAAACTATTGGTAGTTTATTTCATAAATTGTTTTACATATAGCGATGAATAAATTTCATCCTCTTTTCATATTTTACGCTTAAGCCAAACAGCATGTATTGATAACTATAAGTTTTATAACATTAGTATATAATTGTTACTTGAACAATGTACAACTTAATGACATAAGGTTTTATCCTTTCCGGTTTCATACAAACTGATCTTTTATTTAATGTTTTTTATTTTCCTAATTATTTTTTTTGGGGTTGGCGCACTGTGTCAGTCCTCATCTGTTGCTAAACACAATGCTAAGGTTTTAGCAATGGTTTTTACAGCCACCCGCCTGCCTGACGCTAACCCTCCTTGGTATGCCAATGATATTTAATTTCTTAAAACGCACGTAACTCGAAAAGTCATTGGTGCGCGCAGATTCGAACCCGTGACCCCCGAAACGAAGGCTTAGATCCATAACCACTAGGGTCTCACGGTCATCCTTTTATTTAATTTTACATATATACATTTAAAGTAAAGTTTACCTACGACTTATTTGTTATTAATAAGAGTTATATTAACCTTAAGTTAAAAGTGTCATCTTATTTCATACAAAACCTTTGTTGTCCTTTCAGAATTTTTATTTCATAGATTTATATCACTGTTTGATATAACTTTTAAAACAATTACAATTAGGGCTGTAAGAATTCGAGGTATTTATTTTTGGAGTGACCGTATTTTTAAGTAGTGGCTTTTGTTTAATGGAAAAAAAGGATTTATGAAATATTGTGTCCTGATACCCAAGGTGTGAAATCTTTTTTATGATAGCTTTGCTCATTATCAACTTCGTCAAAAACCTAATCAGAAATTTGACCAATTTTCATTATTTATTTTATTTACTTCTTATATATACGTATTAATATGAAACTGATTTTACGAAAATTGAGCAGTACAGTAAGTTTAACTCAAATTAAGTTTTCTACTAACTAATCGTAGTAAAAGAGTAACATTGGTTGACAGAAGTAGGAACAAAGAATAAATAAAAAAAATATTAGTTATTACTTTTACCACACTGTAAGTAGTAATTATGAAGATTTATCCCGTTGGGTATATTGTTTAATAAATTTTTGTATTAAAAAATTGGCACACGTTCATGAAGTCTTTTTCTAATAAAATTTTGTGAAGTACAGTTAAGAAAACTTATTAGGAAAACTAGGCATAAATTTAAAATTAAAATTTAAAATTACAGCGCAGTTTTTATAATACGTATATTATACATGACCTTACATTTTATAACATGTATGTTAAAGTTCTGTTTAAATTTCCGCGTTAAATTAATAATATATATGAAATTAAAACATACACCTCGATTTTAATATCTTGCGTATTTTGTGTATTAGTGACCGCATAGTAGATTAAGCACATTCAATAATGCAAGGCGAAGTTTTAATAAAAATGCACATAGAAATTAAAAATAAATTAATATTTTTTTAATATATAAATCCATTTTCTGACGTTTAGTATTCATAATGAAAACTTTCGAAAAGAATAACAATATTTCAATGAAATGCGATTCAAATTTATTATTTGTTTTATAAAAGTGATATAAATATGTTAGCAATAATTTTTTTCAATATTTTCTACTGTGTTTAATAGATATAATATAATTTTAAACCGTCATCCACACGAACGTCCGTCGGAGAGATGCGCAGGATTGTCGCAGTAGCGCCCAGAAGGCGCCGCCAATCCGTTTCTTTGTCAATATACTAGGAGGCGGAGTCTTGACTTGCCCGTGGATGGTTTCCATATGAAATGAGACTAGAAAATTATTCTTATTTCTGCGAAATAGAGTCTATAATCGTCTGCATTCCTTCAGGGAAATTATTTAAGGTATTAGAAACGTTGCAACTCTATTTCCAAGACATTAGGCCGTTTTTCGAATAAAGCAATATAACGTCAGTGGGTAATGCTGTTCTGTGTACATGTTAATGAAGTGTAGTGTGGTCGAGTTTGTGGTAGTTGCTCATGCGGTTGGCACGCCTGCACAGATTTTTGCTACGTGGTAAATTAACTTTTACAACGAAATTATTTATTAAAATAAATCAAAAATTTAGTAGAAATTATTAATAACAATTATAACTACATAGACTTGTTCCTCAATTTAAAAATTGTGTACGATATATAATGGTAAAATCTTAAAATGTTCCTGAATTGTGTTGTGAACTTATATGTTGAAGTTTCTTAATCGTTTTTATGAGGATAAAAATAAGGATAGTACCTAATACATTTATTGGTAAGTAATAAACATTATACATTTAAATTGGCATATTTTATTTTGTCCTCCTGCGCAAAAAGTAATTACTTCTTGAGTCGCTTTGTACGATACAGGAAATACGATAATATTATTTCATTTAGTTTTAAAAATATATAAAATTATTTGTTATGGACAATTTTTGTACAAGTGTTTATATTAATATTGTGCCGTACGTACGTATATCGAAATGTCTATGATTGTCGCAGAACTTTTGATTAGGTTCTAAAAAATTTTGTGTTACTTAATATTTTTCTCACGCGTAGCTTAAATTTATAATGTACAATTTGACTGGAATCTGCTGAGATTTACTGTTGCTGTCTCTCTATTTACTATCGCTATCTACATATGCTGTATAGAATCACTGTTCCTAATATCAGTATTACTTCAGCTCGTTTTAATGGACAGTTATTAATGTATTATAAGAAGTTATCACCTAGTATAATGATGTGCCTACAAGCAGCGACCAGGCATTGTGCAGTAGATAAGACAATGTAAGCGCGCGCCGGCGCGGGCGCAGCCGCACAAAGCGGCGGAGGTTCCGTCATCGGCGATGGCCTATCGGCGCGTCCGCCTCGCCACAAAGCCCTACAATAAACTTTTACAACTCACATAAAACCCTGACTTTTTAACCCGAGTTATTTGAATTAATATCAATTCGGAGTTTCTCAATGGGCTTTACTCGTCAAACCTTAAAGTTTTATGACAGCCTCAGAATTGAGGAATAAAATTTAATTGAAATGTAGACCCCGAAAAAAGTTTGATTGTGGTTATCAGCTTCCGAATTTGAATATTTACATTAAATATTTTAGAAGATAATAAAATATATGTAAAATTTAGACAAAGTCGTTGATGTCTATTGCACTGAAATTTAAAATTGAGATGCACAACGTATGCAATAATTTAAATAAGACTCCTAAATTCAAAGATAAAATTATTGTTTTTATTGTTCTTTCTCTTTATTGTTTTTCCCCTTCTTGGTAAAGAGGCGATGTGTCGACATCAAAAATTTAAATTTTATTTTTATTTGTAAAGGCAAACTTTATTGATCGTGTATTGCGGTTGTTTGATTTTAGCCTATTGTTTGATTAACATATCAAGGCTCACGGTTGTAATGCCAAGTGATAATAAAAATTCAAGTTTGAAACGTCGATGACGCAAGACCATTAAAAATACTTACTTGAGTTTTCGGCATTCCATTTGCATAGCCTCCTCGGCCTTCATTACGAAGCCGTTCTGCAAACTTTGAAATTGGAAAAGACAACACAAACATATTGTTTCAATGGTTTCAATTTGGCTGAGTCGGTCTTGCATTTGATAATTAGCACCTCTCGCCTCACATCGCCGTACCCAGTACTTGCGAGACAACTGCCCGATACCGCGCACATAACGTTCGACTTTATCAAAGGGTGTACCATAAACCTCCAATCACCGATCTCGGTTCCATTCGTCGCAGCCGGCCAACTCACTCTTTGTTATCTTTAATATTTTATAGGGATCAGTAAAACGACGGCACTGCAAAGCGATGAAGCGACATTCCTCGTGTCCGTCTACATGAGTTCCTTTCCATGTTCGATATATTGATGCATCGCTGACGATCGTATGCCGACGTAATTTCACGTCCCTAATTAAAAGGCGATAAATATTTACGAGTGCGTTCGCTTGCTTTTGTATATTTTGTTGAGATCTGCATACAGAGTTAGGATACGAGGTTGAGACCTCAACTCGCACACCATATTTAACTTCACCATTAAAAAGAAAATGTTCGCAATTCATCTATACGACTCAACTTTAATATTTATACCTCATGGAGTCGTAAAACGATGAATAATGACGATGCAGACGAGTGGGCTAGTGCTGTAATTACTTTGCTTTTATACATAGGTACTTCACTCTGGATGCTTTCTTGTTGTTTAAAGCTTAACTGTTGAAGGGATACGCTAGAAACCTTCATAGGCATTCTTAATACTTTCGCATAAAATAAATAACGAGTTAGCGCCTATTTTTACATTACAAGTACAAACTAAGAAAATGTTTTAAGGTTTCATATGTTTTAAATTTGAAAATCATTTGCGAGCTTTTATTAGACCATTCCTAATAGAGACATGTTCAGATGAGAAGGGTGCAAATATAAAGACTTTACATCGCTTTTTTTTCAGCCTTCTATATGTTCTCACTGCGGGACGCGGCCTGCTCTTACAATGAGAGAATATTTGGCCTTATTCACTTATTTGTTTGCAAATATCAATAATTTGAAGTTTTAATGAATTCGTTTTGAACTGAAAACAGTGATATAAAATTTACATAAAAAAGTTTATCAATCTTCTCTTTGAATTTCAGAATTGGGAAAAGGACAATATAATTATTTTAAAGATTTATAGTCTTTACCAGTTAATAAGTAGCTAAATGTTTCACAATGTTAATTCAATGAATGCAAGGCAGACAAAAGCGTTTCTTGGTGACTAAAAACAAAAGGCTTTAAGGCGTCACAGAAGGTTAACAAGTAGCCGCGAGCTACCCTACAATCATTTTCGCTATAATGTGTTGAATAGCTGAGCAGTGATTACCCCATTAATGTGACCTGAAAACCGAAAATACGCACGAGTTATTATAATAGGTCACGAAAAAATATTTGCTACAGGTAAATAAACTATAATACTTTTCTATTGGTTTTTAACATTATATGGATCTAATTTTCTGAGGTTATACAAAGGCGAAGCGATCACATCGCCGTCCTTATGAAACTTCCTTCCTTATGAAATGTTATGAAATGATAGATAAAGGGCACCAAAGCGAAGAATAATTATTACTACTTGTTCAGCTCCCGGATATTGGAGCCGCGGCCTATAGTTCGATAAAGCTATTGTAGTTCATGGAACTATCAGCGCATTTTTTTTCAGCCTTCTATATGTTCCCACTGCAGAGACTCGGCCTTCTCTCATTATGAGAGAGTATTTGGCCCTAATCAACCATGCTGGTCAAGTGCGGGTTGGCGGATGAAGCCAGTGATATTTAATTTCTTAAAACGCACATAACTCAGAAAAGTCATCGGTGCGCGCTGGTTTCGATCCCGCGACCTCCGAATCGGAGGCCGAGGTTCCAAACCACTCGGCTATCACGGCTTTAGCGCATACTTCATTCTAAATAAAGCCACTACCCTCCTGTTCAGAGTAAGACTGAAAAGTTAATGAGCCTTCAAAAGAGTTATTCTGTACAAACTAAGATTGGATGAGGAGGTAGAAGAATTTTAATCACATAAAACATATAAGACTTTCTATTTTAAATTACAGGAAAAAGTTCATATAAATCAATGCGATATTATTTCTTAATGAGTAATAAAATTAGATTTCTGTACAAGCTAACATAAAACAAAACAGTTGTGTTGGTGCTTTCAACCTAAAGTATGTTTCTTAGGAATATTTAAAACAAGATTTACTATAAAAATAATTTTGGATTTGTTGAAAGTGGAAGTAAAAGTAAGCCAACGACGTCTATAAGCAGGATATAGCATTATTTCTAACTCTAAATGGTGACCCATTGCTGCTGTGTTTTAATTAAACTATGAAGGGCACAACAATTTTGTAATAAAGACTATGGCGAGATTTTAGTATTAACATGTATGTTCTTTTTTAACTTTTTTGATTGTGGATACGTTTTCCTGCAGTTTTAATATGTTAAATGAGAACCGAGTACGCATGCAATACAGTGAATAATATTATAAAGGGAGTAAAATTTTAGTAAAGTTTTATTTTTTTGTTTAAACTTCAGTCGTGATTGCAATAAAATTGTGGGGCCGTAATAATGCAATATTTTAAATAGCAACTCACTATTAAATTGTTGATAAAAAGCAGTATATGTATTGTTTGCGTATTCCGGAACAAAGAATTTGTTTTATACATCGTTAAAGTTGTATCTGATTCACAGTAAGTCGACACTTAGTTAAATTTTAAAGTTAAAAAGCGCTATGAGCGCTAAAAACAACCCCGAATTTTTATCCGTCGAGTTTTATATGTTGCCATTTTATACATTTTATATATGTTTAATCGATACCAAGTTAAGTAATCAATAATTATAGATAAGAGTGATAAAAACAGTTCCATTTTAAATAATAATGTGGAATCGATTAGATTTTAAAGTTCAGAGATGAATTCTGATTTGGTTTTTTTACTAAAGACTTGTGGTTTGTTTTTAACCGAATCTAATGCTAAGGGAATGAAACATTAAAGTAATATTTTTTTTTACATAAATCACACATATACTGAGAGCAATGGTTTGACAAAGTAGAGATTTTACGGCAGTACATTAGAAAAGAAATCGAAGCGTATGGTATTGTCAAAATTGAAGCAAGATGAGAACTTGGGACGTTGAACTGACTGAGAGCAGTTGGCGATAATGAATACAGTAAACATTCGAAGAGAAGTTCGTGAGCCAAACTTACAATAAATGTCGGGCTCATATTTGCTATCAAGATTTCGTGATGCTTTGAGTTAAAATTGTGGATAGGTGTATTTTCACACTATTTAGTGTTTGCATAAGCTGTCATTATTTGCTATCTTGTGATTGGCTGGATTTATACTTGTACTTTTTTATTCATTATTAGCACACGAACTTTTTTTTTGTAACTTATAGAGTTAGGCAAACGTGTAGTATTTTTATTCTGAACCGATCTATTAAACATATTTCTTGTACTTTTTTATATAGGTAAATAAAATGATGTGTTGCCGCCGAGCCCATTTAGCCGTAAGCTATTTTAGCCAGTGTATCCGAATTTCATAATACTTATGAATATGTTATGAATTTATTCCCTACAAGCGGTGATAGTTATGTTCTAAGTGCAGTGAAGATAGGCGCTGTACAATCTGAAGGAGTATCGGTTAGAATCTCACTGACTTAATAGAACATCGGGAAGTAACTGGTATTTTCCAAGAACGACGGTTGTAATATGACAACCGTTAAACCGCACATGACCTCCGTGGTCAGGTTGTATATGACCTTCAATTATTCTTTGTCAGAAGAGGTCCCTGGTCTTCATAGCAGGAACATAAATTGGATTATTTATATTATTTTATATGCCGTTGTAGTTATCTGCCTTTACGCGGAAGTTGTTAATCCCTTTGTATTATAACATTGCCCAATTGTCTGTACCACCATCCAATCACATCTGTTGTAATCAGTTATGTTCTAAGGTTGCATACATCAGTTTGCCGAAGTTCTTTCTTTGAACTCGACACTCAACCAGCGCCTGCCGTTTAACAACATGACGGCAGTTAGGAAGACATTAGGGAAACAAGATGTAAAATATTGTCATTCCTTAAGTCAGTCTTTTAAATTGAGACAGAGCTACTGTTTTATGGTAAGAATATTAGATGTAGTATTACCTACCTAAATGGCTTTCGACAACGGAGAATACAGCACTAGATAATGTAATATTCGAATAAATTATATATTCTATGGCAAGGCAATATCTGCGAGGTGTTTAACTAGTACGTTATTATTATATAAAAAATCTCATAAATTGTATGATTACTCATAACCAGACTTAATAAAACATATAAGATGTGTTGCTAATAAATATATTTTTTTTTTATGTTATTAGGAGGCTAACGATATAAGTCTTGGGAAAGTCTTAAAAGTTTAATTGAACAAGCAAATGAAATTATTTCGGTGTTATGAAAAGCTGTCGGTGTCACTATAAAATATATTTTTTATTGCCGGTTATTGCATAAATATTATAAGAAAAATAAATATTTTAATCGAAATACTAACTTTTTCAGATTTTCGTTACTAATACGAACTATGCGAAAAAATATTTTTGAATAACTTGCCGTTTGGTAAACATCTCTGGCACTTTTTGTTACGTTGCACAAGAACTCCTTAAAAATGTGACTGTCTACTTTAGTCACACAATTATCTTAAGATATATCGATCTGCCTAACTTATTTCATTGATAGGTTTTTTTAGATCAACGAATAATTAGTGAGGTATAAATCCAAAAAATTGACTAACCCATAACAATATCATCTTTTATTTAGTTTCTTTTGTTGTTATATTTGCGAGATCTTCTTTCATGTCATGAACAAAACATTGTTGAATATTTTATTACATCTACAATATATTAACACGAAATCATAATAGTCCGTAAGTTATAGTTACTGATTTAATATTTAGCACAGTTTAACCGTGATAAACCATTAATAATCTATAAAGACAAATTTATTGTTAAATAATTACGAAATATTTTATTATGATGTTATCTGTGGATTTATGGGGCGAAAATTATACGAATACGTTGTATAAGAAATGTTAATAAATTAAGTGTTAAACATTTTTTACTATTTTTCTTCACAGAACTTTGTGAATATTGAAAAAAATCTGAACTTGTTTTTTAGTTTTTAAGGAAAAATCGGACAAAGCAACATAAATGGATAGCAACTAGCTATAAACACAAATAGGAAACAAAACGTACTTTATTACATCTTTGCCAGAAGATATGCTCATAAATTTAATAAGCTATTAGTATGCGGTATTGAATGTAATGTTTTTGCTGTAGTAATATGAATATAGTACTATCCAATTATTTTATCCTATCAATTAGTCTTAACATGATATAACTTACGACAGGATTTGTTTCTTAACGACATATTCAAAGCCTTAAAACCGTAACTAAGTTTGTGATATCACTAGTACCTGTAACTGTGTTCACAGAGAATCTTTTCCATGATTTCGATTTTAATGAACTTTCCCAGTTTAAGTAGAACAAAAGCCTGCGACAATGTTTTTTAAAAATCTGATTAAGTGTTTTATTCGAAATATCGTCTCATTGAATATCCTGTAAAACCTTTATTGCAGATAAACGTTTTTATTTTATTAAAAATGTATAACTCTTTAACATAAATCATGTTATATCAAAATGATGATTATAATAGTGAATACAGTTGTAGTACATTTGTTTATTAAAATTTATTTGAATCTAGTTTTCGGATGAATTTTTAATGATCATTTTATGGTCGCGGTAGTTGACCCCAGCCCGGTGAATAATAAATAAAATATAGTGGCGGCCCAAGCCGAGGCTTCTGAGGAAGCCCTCGAGCATTG
The DNA here is from genome assembly GCA_018247975.1 of Parides photinus. Lineage (NCBI taxonomy): Eukaryota > Metazoa > Arthropoda > Insecta > Lepidoptera > Papilionidae > Parides > Parides photinus. The sequence goes on along the minus strand of DWHU01001633.1, from coordinate 104 downwards.
CTACATAAAAAGGGAGGTTACAGGAATGGCACCTTCCGTGCTCGGCCACTCCCGGCCCTACGCCGCTGATTATCTTCTATTTCACAGGAGAACGAGTGGATATC
>DWHU01001632.1:0-11848 GCA_018247975.1 Parides photinus | reverse complement strand
ATAGGGGAGGGACGAATGTAGTAAACCTCATTTATTATAATGTCAAATGTAGAATTGCACAAAAAGGAAAAAGTAATGATATTATATGCAACTGACACTTACGGTGTCAGATAAATAAAACACATACATATTATGATATATTCGTAATTATTTTAATAATATATACAATAAAAATTAGTTACATACGGTATAATTTGTTTTTACGATGGTCCAGAATTTGTTAAAAAAATTCGGTTATCAGGAGTAAATTTAGCATTATAAAAACAGAATATAATAGAAAGTGTTAATCTTAAAATGAATAATACTAATTTTTATAAAACTACGGAAAATAGAAAGTATTTAGGGTTATGGCTGGATCGGTCTTCTAAACGGACTAGTCATATAAATAATGAGTTAATTATTTTTATGAAGGGAAGTTAAGAATTAAACGTTTAAAATTTATAAATATTTTAAGAGGCCAAGTCGGTTGGTGCGTACTTGCTCAGTCTCTACGAAAATTATACTTAACTTTAGTTAAATACAGTTTATGCCTGTTTTCTTTATAAAAATAGCTTAAAATTCTTTAATAAATCCGCAGAAAAAGTTAATCAATGATATAGGTTTTAGATTTTATAAAATTTACCCCAATCCTCGTTATATCATGCGAACTCAAAATTCTAAAGTTACATATACTTAGCTAGCAAATATAATATTACTCTAAATCTAAATCAATTTAAAACTGTATTTTAGTTAATAAATTAGACTTTTTGAACTTACACTTCAACCATTTATAGAGACATAAGTAAACTCTTCTTGGCTGCTGTACGCGAAGATCTTTATGCTGCTAAGTTTAACTCATGACTACATTTTTTTTTATACATATTATCATGTTACACCTCTATTGATAGTGAAAAACATAAATTGGACACAACTGCATCTACATTATGCTCTGTGTACTGCACAATTTTGTCAACCATAGCAGCAACAGTATTTGGTCGCCTACAAGTATAGAAATCGCGTAAAATTATTTAAAAAATTTTTATGGCATTAGACATTTCAAAGTTTTTTAGTTACTTGGACAGTCGGTATGCGTAGTCTTGAACGAACGAACGAAAACGACGACTTTTAGACGTCAAAATAATTGTATTGACATTTAATGTGACAATGTGTAATAAATAATATCTACTAACAGTTTATAGAAGTTATTGAGCGTTAGAAATAAGAATATTTGTAATTTAATACTTTTGCTGCCCTATATTTATGTAACATAACCATTGACTTTAAAAATAAATTACTTCGTTTCAATTACAAAGGTGTTCAAAATATAATTAACAATGGCAGACATTCTGGATATATTAGATATAGAACAGCCTGGAGCTTCAGAAATTACCAGGGATAGTATTTTACACGGAGACAAAATGAAGAAAAAATATGTTACCAATAAAGCTGTTCGAAGACCCGAAGGAATGCATCGTGAAGTTTTCGCTTTACTCTACAATGACAATAAAGATTTGCCTCCGTTATTACCTACAGATACCGGTAAGTTTGTGATATAAATTCCAGTATGCTTATAAAAACCAACTCCTTTTAATTTATCTATGTTATAATAATATCAGGAAAATGATTTCAGTTCCATTTGTTTAATTCTATTCAAAACTAGCTTATAGAAACAAGCATATACTGTAATCAGTTGATGTACAATAATAGTTGTTGGCAATATGGCATTCGGTCATTCTCTCTTACTTCTTTTATTTATCATAAATTTTTAAAAATTTTTATGTGTAAAATGTGTACAAAAATAAATGAATAAGCATAGAGGTTTCTTAATAAATAATTAAAAATAACTCCTTATTTTTAAATATTTGTGACTAGGGTCCACCTGTTGATTGCCAATCCTTATATTATACATTGTAATATATTTCTTCTTTATAATTTTGAACCATATTTTCTTTGAATAACAAACACAAAACAGTTTACAGAACTCACAACAGTTTTCATTATAAAGAATGGGGTATAAACTAATTACTTATATTTTATATGATTAAGAGCTAAATGTATTTCCTTTCTCTTAAGCCTGTAATTGTAATCTATTAGTAAATCTATTTACCCATTCATGATCATGAAGACAGGTTATTCAGATTAGACAGCTATATTGACAAAGTATATTTGTAAACCCTTAAAGTCTAATTATTTTATTACCTTTACATTTTAATTATTATCATATTTCTTTTGGAGCTTCATTACAAAAACAAAATGAAATAAATAAGATTTAATGGAACATTACATGTAATGAGACTTAGGATTTATTTATTTATTCTATTTTATGATAAATTTTTGATTTGTGTATGAGAAATTTTGATGTGAAGTATCTATAGTCGCAGGAATAAACGGGTTTGTTGGTGTGGCGACACTAACAGTAGCTATGGGTCGCCATGCATTAATATCGAATTTTTTTTATTGAATGTAAATAAATGTTTAATAAATAAAGTCATCATTATGTTATATTTAATTACTGTAATAATCTTGTCTTTTATAGCATATTACTTGTATGAACACAATGTTTCACATCTGCCAAGTGTCCTGTAATGGCTCGCTTTTTTTTTATTCAAACAAGGTAATTACATTTTTAGGTAAAGCATATAAACAAACAAAAGCTAAACTTGGTATGCGTAAAGTAAGAAAATGGGTCTGGGCTCCATTTACTAACCCTGCTAGAAAGGATAATGCTGTCTTCTACCACTGGAAGCGAAAAAGTGATGAAAGTAAAGAATATCCATTTGCACAATTCAATAAGGTAAAAGAAGTAATTATTGTGTTGCTATTTTTAATCTGCTTTAGCTCCAAATTTATTTATAACATTTACAGAAGAATGGAGAAAAAAATAAATTTTGAGTTGTGTATTAATTGTTTATCATGATAGGCCTTTTCAATAGGTTTTTTTTTTTTTCATAAAAATGCGACAATTACCTATAACTAAAATTATGCTTTCTAATTGCTAAATGATTTAGGGCCTTGGGTGATTCATGTGTAACGATAGGTCAAAAAATCGAATAAATGAAATTATGATATGTAATATAACTATTATTATTATTCTGTGAAAACTTACCTGTGCTATAATTTTGTTCTAGCATGTTTCAATACCATCATATTCTGAATCTGAATATAATCAATTCCTTAAATCAGAAGATTGGAGTCAAGCAGAAACTGATTATCTCATGGATTTATGCCAACGTTTTGATCTTCGTTTTATTGTCATCCATGACAGATGGGATCGTGCTGCATTTAGAGATAGAAGTATTGAAGATTTGAAAGAGCGCTATTATAACATATGTGGCATTTTGAGCAAAGTAAATTAGTTTCTCTTTGTTATATATGTTGGAATAGTTTACTGCTCTTACACAACTTACTCTTTTGTTTCCTTAAGAGACATTTTAAGCTTTTTATTCATAATTTTTTATTCAAACTAGTTTTTATATACTATGAAGTTATAGGACATGTAAAACAACACTGATGTTAAGCTAAGCAATACCTTTAACAATATTGTGTAAGTGTTGTGCCAGTGAAATTACTGGGGTAATGAAACAGTACCTTTTCTCATGGTAATGAGCACATTGTGATACTATGTATGTCATCCTTACTAACAATTCATTGCTATAGGATAGTGTATCACAATCAGGTGAACATCCCATTCATCTCAACTAAAAAAATTGAGGAGTGTAATTAGTATAATAATAAACATATTTCAATCATCGTCTAGATAGATCAAGACAATGATAGAAAAGTGTTACGAGTCAGAGTCTACTCTAGAGTACGAGTAGTAGTATGAGTTAAGAGTCTACTCTAGAGGACTGAAACTAACAAGATATAATAATATGGTATTCAAAATAATATCTTGATGCACAAAGAAGTGGTGGTAAACTATTTGAACATTTTACTGTAAATAAATTTGATACATCGTGAATTTATTAACAGGTCAAAACAAATCCCTGGTCCAATACAACAACTTTGGTTAATGGAGAAAAACGTGTATACCACTATGATGCTGAACATGAAAGGAAAAGGAAGGAACAGTTGCGAAGACTATTTGATCGGACACAAGAACAGGTACCATTTTTGCAATACCAGGATGATAACACAATTTATTTATTATGTTTAAATGAAAATAATGATATAGGTTCGCTAGTTTCTCATCTTCAATCCTGAATGTAATGTAATGGTAAAAGAAGAACACGGTGTAAAGTTTTTCGTGTCAGTATTTGATGAAGACTAAGAGCAAGTACAGCCATGTTGCTATGCTTAGATTTCTGATGAAATATTGATTGCTATAAAATTCGGCACGTTTTCTTTCTGATTTAAAATTTCCAAAGGCTGTAGGTAAAACCTATAACATTTATATGTATATCAAATATCCACAAGAATCAGTGGATATAAATAATTTTTATACAAAGGTGTGTGCACATATGTAATTATATTAATAAGTCTTTTTATATTACGTATGGTTCATTTATTGTTTAATATCTGTACACGGTACAATTTATGCAGATAGAAGAGGAGCAAACATTGCTGGCGGAACTTAAGAAAATCGAAGCTAGAAAGCGGGAAAGAGAAAGGAAAACTCAAGATCTTCAGAAGTTAATATCAAGGGCAGATAGTGGCAATGGCCCGTCACTGAATCAAACGGCGATAAGCAATGAAGGAATTAATACACCGTCTGCTGTATCGTCTAACATGGCCAGGAGGCATGATCGTAAATTGCATAAGAAAAAACTTGCTTCCCAACAAAGACCTATTAGAACAGTTGAAACGGTGGTATGTTTCTGTCATATACTATTAACATTATGGAGATTCGATTTGGTTCCAGGTTCACACGTCACATGTTCGCAGTTACGGAGTTCGATTCTTCCGGTCTGATGTTACTTTTTTACTTAATTTTCAAACTATCTATGTACCCCATATTTAATCTATTAATAATAAGCATAGCTGACTACGAAACCCAGTTTAAATAAATGGATCAGAACACATACAACTTGTTATTTTCTGTATTGAAATTTACGTATACCAATATACTATACGACTATACGTAGTAAAACTCAAGCTTAGATAATATTAATCCATTATTGCAGACCGTCGAATGGTCAGGCATAAAGTTCCCCGAGGCACGTGGCACTGGAGTATGGATCAGGTCACAGCGCATGAAATTACCTCCAGGTGTAGGACAAAGGAAGACAAAGGCTATCGAACAAGAGTTGCGGCTTATGAACATTGGTATAAACAAATAATTTCTTTTAAATTTTTAATTCATTTTTATTTTTACACTTAACATCACAAACCCTAGCTGACTTTTAGAAATCATGCATGTCTTTTGCCACCTAACAATTATCTTGCTCTTCGAATCTTATATGAAACGCACAGAGAACCCTGTGTACTAATGTGCGTGACCTTAGGAAGGCCATGGTACTACTTAGTCGGGAAGGCAGTTTGATTAACCAATTTATCCCTATTAAATAGAATTCGATATAAACTGTGTAACGTTGTTTTGTCTACTTTGATACTATAGATCTTGTAATATCAAAGTTCAACAGAGACCTATGGAGCGGGTAATGTTTAGTGTTTTTCTGAGTGATTGAATCAGGAATAAGAAGAGTAGAAAATTATATAGCCCTTCAGAGTAGTAACTTTTAGTAGCAACAAGCTGACGGTTGACAGTTGAGCTGACTGTCTTATCGGTCCATCGATAGGACAGAAAAACCTGTAAAAATAAATTTCCCGTAACGGGTAGCGAAAGATCGGATTACCACTACCTGCAATGTGGGCTAACAATCTTGTGAAGGTCTACCATATTCATTGGAAGCAGGTATCGACGAGTTGTTCGCGATTGAAACTAATCAGGAAGGCTCAACATCAGCAGTGGACAGCAATAGGCTGTAATGTAGATATGATATGTAAATTGTTTAAATTTTTTTATGTTTCAGACATTGCACCAACACCCACGGAGTCCATTTGCAAACATTTCAATGAGCTCCGTTCCGATCTGGCTCTAGCTTTGGATTTGAAAAATGCCCTTGTTTCTTGCGAGTATGAATTACAATCGTTGCGACATCAGTACGAAGCTCTTAATCCGGGCAAGGTATTTCATGTAATTTTTTTACAAAATACTTTATACTGACTACACTAGATAAACATTAGTGCAATGTTTATATTTGATTAAGCGTTTATTTCTAATTGCTGTTGTAAAAGGGAAGCTAAAGTAGCAGCACCATCAAGTAGCGAACTACTGCCAAGTTCATTATAAGTTTTAGTTTAAGTTTCAGGCGTCCTTTAAACAGGGGTACAAAAATCTCCAGGCGGAAAACAATAAAAACATTGAATAAAATGTAACTAATTTGAAAAACACATACAGTGTGTGTAAACCTTTGTGGTTTTCAATGACTTCTTAGGAACAATACCATACTCAAATATTTTACATGGAATAAAATTGTAGTTGTCTAGGAAATCATGCCAACAGAATAGAGCCCCACTTCCTATCGACCCATAGGTGACGATAAACTCAGTATATCAAAGATTGTATAATGCATACAGTTCTACTAATGTTGATTGTTTGTTGATGCCCAAAAGGAGATAACATCTTTGCCCGATATAATACCGACTTCGAAAAAAATGGGATAGATTACATGTTTAATAATACTTTAAATAAATTCCAGAAAAAGGGACTGTATAACCACTACTTAACAATTACATTTCAGACTTTAACAATCCCACCATCAATTTGCAACTCTTCATTGGAAGTGGACACTAAACCTCTCAGTGAAATAATTGATGTAGTTGGTTCCCCTAGTGCGCTGAACAACACCATATAGTGTTGTCTTTGCAAAGCCTTAGATCGGGCTTTGTAAAAACAGATCACAACATATGTGCACTTGTCACTCAACAAGGAATTACCAGGATCAATGTGAAACCTTCTGATACTTCTTTACGACATCTTCAAAAGTCATTACAATACATCTTTGTTATGAAATATATATTATTATTGACAAATACATGTTTCACATTATATTAGTGTATTATTTGAAACGGATGTGTTAAGATGGTTGCATGATGAGGTAAATTTAAATTTATTTAAAATAATTTATTGTTTGTCAGTCTAAATCAGTGTTTACCAATGTGGGGCGTACGCCACACGTGGTGGCAATTCGCTGGTTCGAGAGGGGCAATTTGAGAATAACTCGACGTTAATTTTTTTTTAAAATCTTTTGAACAAATCACACAACACTTTCTAATACCAAAGTAAGCATAGTATACTTTTTAATATGAAATTTATTCCTTTTTAATATGAAAAATATGTATGATGTAATTTGACATAAGAATTTTAGAAACGCAAAGGTGGGGCATGGCTTAAAAAAAGTTGGTCACTGGTCTAAATGATGTTCATCAAGAGATGACAGGCTTGCCCATAACAGTGTAGCACTAGTTAGGATGATTTTATCACACTATTATTCAGCAACAGAAACAGGAGAAGCGGTGGTATCTACCCAGACAGCTTCCTGTAACCAATACCTATCACACCCACACTCACATCAAAATAATAGAAAATACTTTTCATATAAATTCAGTGACTTGAATTTATTATAATTTCAAAATCTAAATGAAAAGATGTTGTGGTAATAGCTTGACACTTTATTTAATACTTCTCTTATATTACCAAGATATAACCAAAAGTAAAATGATAAGAGATAAATGCGAAAAGTTCAAAAAAGAACACATTATATCATTTAAATAAGATACAAATGTTCCAGTTCTGTTATTTCAGAATGCTATTACTAGTATTTTTTATGCCAAATTTTAAGGGAAATTTAATGACGCCAGTGGTGTTGAAAGAGCTTGAATCCCGTTTGGTGATTTTAAATACAGGTAATATTTTTTTTAAAAAAATCCTGGCATTTTCTCTTATACACTAAACACTAAAAGTTCCAAAATCTCAATTTGAATTTTATTATCCATTTTATAATTAAAATAACTGTATGTTGGAGTTACGAATACTAAGATTTTGGAAACAACCTCATGTCTACAACTTTTCTTAAGAAATATAGTTAAATAGGCTAATTTCACATTCTCAAAATTTATTAAAAGATGAAATATGACAAAATACATTTTTATTTAACATTTATATGGCACCTTTAGGAGCCCCATAAGCATCAGGCATTCTTTCAATTGTGTACTTATGTTCTGCAACATACATAATAGGCACCCCGGGGATTTTCCTTATTCTTCGTTTTAAATCTTTATCATTAGTAGCTACAATATAACATTTGTGTTGTGTCACCCTCTGTACAATGCAATCATCAGCATATGTCCCTTTATGAAGGCATGCTAACCTTTCAAAACGAGGGTCTTTTATTATTCTTAATGCTACACGGTACTTTCTGCCTAACTTTTCTAACTCGCCTAAAACACAGTCTGTAATATATGGAATACATTTTGCATACAAGCAATCCATCATACTTCGTACAATGTCTAATTTATTTTTTATTGAAAAGTTAATGAAATTTGTATCAACTAATATATGATATGGAGGACCTAATTGAGTATTATATTGGAAAAACAAAGCTGAGCTAGCTTGTGGTACTTCACGGATTTTCATTTCATGTGGATCAATTTGTTTTTTTCGTCTAGGTTCGGCACGATGATGTGCTTTAATACGTGGATCACTAGGACTTATCATTTTTTTCATTTTTGCAAATCTTTTTTCCACAATTTTTCTCGTTTTACGTTGTTTACCCTGTAACATAAATAACGTAACTGTCAGCTACGTAGATTATTTTGATAATTCTTTAACTATTGATCTTACCATTATATTTTGAAATGCTTTCAAATTGAATTCAATAACTATACGACAATTATAATTATTACAAGACACATATAACCCTAGAAAAACACGACATTGTGACATTGACAACCATGCCTTAATTTTTTTTTGTTTAGTGTGCTATCTTTGAATTTGTCTCTGTCTCAACTGTCTATGGCAATTATATGACTTTGACTGAATTACTTTCAGTCCATCTATTATTCTTGTGTAATTATCAATAGTATGACGAATAATGGCGTTTTTTCAATATCCCAAGTAAACATGCTGGACGAAAATTATTTTCAGATGTGTAATTGTCTATGGTACGCAATTAACATTTCTAAATGTCAATGTTATACGAGCGGATTGTATTTTAAAAACGCTTAGTACTGCAAATAAATATGACTTCACATTTGTCTGCTGTAGATCTCCTAAAATTAGGAGACGAAGATAGACAAAAACCGTTCTTGAACTTGTATTGGTCGACTATTCTAGGAGTAACTTTCGGAATCGGTACAGGAGTATTCGTAAATTTCGGCACCAGACGTCCTCCTTTTAGCGGTAATATTACGTTACATAACAATAAAAATTATAGACATCTAAAGACCAAATTATATATTTACAAAGGGATATTATGACTAACAAATAATCATATTTCTAGGTATACAAAAACACGTTATCGCAGTAGCAGCATGGACTACATTGTTAAATTTCGTTCAAAAACACCGCGATGATTATTATGCTGAAAAAGATGCAGTCTATCGTCATTATGTTGAATTACATCCAGAGGACTTCCCTACTCCAGGTAATGGTTATATGTGAAATAAAATGCTTGCTGTTTAGCTGAATCCTGCTAGTGATTGTGGTAGTTAAATGTATTCTACACACTGACATTACAAAGGTAATACATTATTTATCACACTTACATTTTGTAGTAGACCTCAGAGCAATCTATGACTCCTGTCTGATGAGCTGTCTCAGTCAAAACATGACTTGCAGCAGCTACATTTAACAGAGACCATTTATATACAGGATTTAAAAGCAATTACTCAAGGCTTTATTAATAGTTCCATTTTGATGTTTTTAGGCTTTTAGCCTATTTTACTTCTCGGCTATCCAGAGCTATTTTAATATGAGATCTACATTCTTTGACTATTTGAAAGCCCAAACTTGGTTATATTATAACAAAAATAGTTTTGGGCCAAATTGTGATGGCTTCCTATCTGTAAGCATCGTGATTGCCATGTGCTTTAATTTCTTTATTTCCTACAATTCAACCCCTGTACCTGTAGGAGGCTTTGAATACCTTGCACAGCCCGGTACACAGCACCGTAGCATAAAATCTCTTCTTGTCAAAACACTGCATAATTTTTTAAGGCGCTATGGTGAATCTTTTACTGTGAAGGCAGTTAGACTTTGGAATTCTCTTCCTCATGACATATGCACCAGTACAACACTTTCATCTGAAATATATTAAGTGTTGTACTGGTGCATATGTCATGAGGAAAAGAATTTATTTGTATTTATATTTCTTTTTGTTATACATAATACACCTTTATGTATTCATATATTACTATATTAACTTTTACTCTTATTTAATACATACTACTTTAGTATCTCCATATTAATCTCCCTATTTTCTAATCTAGTTTCTTTTATTGTATACACTTACCTGCTTTTTACTTTTCACTTATTACTTCAGGTTTGCTGGTAAGAAACTCTTTTAGATAAGCTTGCCTATGTACCTTTCTCTCTTTACCTTTATTTGTATATTTTGTCCTTTTGTGTACAATAAAGAATAAATATTCTTTTAATACAAAAGATTACATTTATTCAGGTAAACTTATCATACTGCCATAATATCTGTAGCAAATGTAATTTTTTTTGTTTCAGAGAGAAAAAAGATTGCAGATCTTTTTGAGCCCTGGGTTCCCATTAGATAAACTATGTTAATCACTCACATTAAACAAATAGACAACATGAGAAAATGTAGTGTATTGAAGTTATATGACACAAGTTTAATTAGTTTATCTTTAATGCAATAAAGGTGATCCATTATTTTGATATTTTATTTATATGTAAGTACCTTTAGCATGGATGAGATAAAGCAACACATAGCAATTACAATATCTGCTATGGATAAGATGATGAGAATTTAGGGAAACCGGAATATCCCGAAAAGCATCAAAACCCAGCATCGTCAAAGTACTGATATTCCCCATTTTTCACTACGCGGACTAAACATGGACGTTGCAGGAGAGTGTGAGGCACAAGATAGACACTCTAAAAATGTGGTGCTGGAGAAGAATGTTGTGAGTTTCCTGGGTATCTTTTCGCACAAATATCTTGTAGTACAAACTTGTAGTACAGGGCAAAGTTGAGGATACATGACTCCCTGGTAGAGCACCCATGTGCTGGGCAGAACAGATTAAAGCTGCTGTGGACGCACTCATTCACGAAAGCACGAGAAAAGCAGCATTCCGCAAAGGATGGCAATGAGTTGTGAAGCAAATCACAAACACCGGAAATGACTACGACCATTGCCAAGAGCGAAGCGACTTAAAAGGATCTTCGGCCCGTTATTTTTTCTTTTGTAATGTAATATGTTGACTATTAACCATAAATAAGGACTTTGGGAAGGTATGTCTGGCAGTGAACATCAATTGCTGATGATGATATGTTTTTATGACTATGTAAAAAAATTAAATTTTGGAAAAGATGATTTTTGTAAAATTTATTTTTAATTCGACTAATTATAGAACAGATGGTAATGGAGGAGGCAAATAATTGTATTAATAATTAACCATACTATCTAACTACTTGATGAGATTTTGAACAATTGAAAATTTAAGGAACAATAGTAAATTAAATCGAAATAATCTGCATATAAGCCGTGATAGCCGAGTGGTTTGGGACCTCGGCCTCCAATTCGGAGGTCGCGGGATCGAATCCGCACCGATGACTTTTCTGAGTTATGTGCGCTTTAAGAAATTAAATATCACTGGCTTTATCCGCCAACCCGCACTT
>DWHU01001631.1:0-11854 GCA_018247975.1 Parides photinus | reverse complement strand
TGAAGAATATTGCATTTAAAGCTCCCTGTGTTATTTGGCGTTATTCAAAAATAAAGGATACTATTTTTTTCCGAACTATCGTATTTATAATATAGTATTACAACATTTGCTTCCGTGTTGATGCAGGCTCCTTATTCGAAATTCCAGTCCTTATCAAACTAGCGCTGGATTTGAGCCTGTTTCATTGCCATCCATCAAATACTTTTTCGCATTAACTTCCTTCCGGACATTTTTTTAGATCATTAGTCCATGGAATAAAAAGCGCCTTGCCTACAGCCATATTTTATTCATTTAATGTTTGTTTATTTTTTAGTGTAATGGAATGTTTGTTTAATAAAATTAATTTTTATTTCATTAATACAAAGTAATTGGTAAGAACTTCTCCTGGTGGTATTTGATTGTATTGTACCTCAGTTTTTACTACAACATACATTGCTCGTTGCAATAATCCGTGAAGTCCATTAACTAAGTTACCCTTTTTTTATATTCTCAACTCTATCGAAAGTATCAAAGAAAGGGTAACCTAATAAAGCACTCGTGGGGCAAAGATTTATATGGTCCGATGTGGTGTGATCAAGTCGTACCACCTCGTCGACCTCGATACAGCCTCCGAGTACTCGTCCGGCGAAATTTTCGTCTACTATAACGGCTTTTTTGCACAGCCGTTGAATTAACAAGGTCGCCATTTTTTTGTGCTACATATACAGTTATCTAATCACGAAACAGATCTTGAACAGTAGTTAGAAATAATTAATATAATATAATTTTAATTATGTAACTCAATGGAGATAGTTTTGGTAACATCATTATTGTTTTTTTTACATTAAATATTTTAACATTGCTACTAATGTATATATTTAGTAAATATGTATTGATTAACTAATACATTTAATAAATTTTTCCATTTGAGGTAAAACTAGACTCAACTAACCACTGAATACATTACATCATTCAATGAAGATGTGTAATAACTCTTTATTAGTCATTTTCCTGAATATCCACTTTATAGAAACGATGATAATTAGTTGTAAGTGCGATGGAATTTATCAATGTTGTATTAAGTCGAACATAAGTGTGTGCTGTGTATCCTCCTATATTTAAGCTATATTTATTTATATAGGAAAACGTTGTGAAATAGCTAATGTGGTCCAAGGTCTTCTTTCGAGGACATGCAGCTCATGCATGTATAGCCTCCTTCCTTCCGAGGGACGGCCTCAATTCGCTTGAGTCTAAACATAATGAACGATCATTATTACTGTATAATTATATGCTTACCGTGTAATTATTTGATAAAAAAAAAAAAACAAAAATATTAGATGAGTAATACATTATCTAAGTCTAGATCGTATCAGAATTGTTAATTCATTGAAATCTTTGAATTAACGTTGAGTAAACATTGTTTATCTTTCGGTAATATCCTGTACGATAAACTATTTTTGGAATAGCGATAAGATCCTAAATATGACCTCATGCATTAATATTAGGAATATTATACATGTCCAACTAGTGAAAAGGTTTTGTTTATGAACTACTACAATTTCGACCTGTCAGTTGGCGGACAGATAAGTGTTGTCTGTAAGTAAAGTTTGGCTTCTTTAATATAATTAAGAATGTTACGGTAACAGTAATTAACTAAGTACCAAAATCGTAACCGATTGTTATCTCCTTTACGTCAGAATTATTCATATTATTCAAATAAGAATTTTTTTATATAATCAAACTGTCATGGTTGATGGTATACCTTATAAGAAAGCAATTGTATTTGGTAAATGTAATATACATAATAATTTTCAATTTCGATGCTTTATTTAAAATATATGCAATCATTACTTGACCTGAATGAGAAACTTATCAATTTTGTTATTATAGTTTTTTCATTAGGTGTTATATAAACGATTAGCCAAAGTAGTTTAATGTACTAAAATACTTACTGAACCTAAGTGACTAAAAGGATGTTCATCTGATGAAGACATGATCCAAATATGTTTTATCGCAAATTGTTATGCTGATGGGCACTCCCTAGAATAATTGTCATATTTAATCAACTCTTAACTTCCTAATAATTTTACTAAAACATTTAAATTTAGATAGTAATAAGTATGTACGTTAACTTTATTGTACACGTGGTATTTATAATTCAGTAGTTTTCCAATAATCATCGTCTTTTGTATCGAGCCATTGTTATATGTCAGAGGTTCTTTAACCCCTAATTTATTCTTAAATGTAATTAAAAAAATATGTAACACGGTTCATTCACTGCGTGTGAACATGATTTATTAAATATGTTTGAGCCAACCTTTGAATCGATTACGAGTTCATTCCGAATAATTCCGGTCGGTCGAACTTTGAAATGACGCACCGATAAAAAGCATGCCGGGTCGTCATGCGAGCTGAGTGAACCGGAGTCATGCGGTGTATCACCCAAACCGATACGAAATTTTCATCAGCGATCTCGTCATTTTATATAACTGGTCTATTACTACCACATATATAAAATTATGCGCAATTCATATGCAAAAGTTACCTATAACCGATAAATCGCTTCGCTAAAAGGTCACGATCTGTCTTCTAACATATACAGAACGAACTACTTTGTGACAATCATTTGAGTTATAAAATTTTCATCACATGTTTCATTGTAAATTAAATAAGAATATTCCTAAATTATTATCCTTTTTATTGTTACTTTATTATTGTAATTACACCAATATAAAACAACCAAAAATAATACTTACACTACAATTAGTTTAGTGAAGTACGTGGATCTTCAATAGGGATCTTATTAACGATATGTTCATAACTCGGAATATTATAAACACAGACTATGTACAATATTAAAACGAAAATTAGATAATATTGCAAAAATCTAAATTAAAAACATATGTCGAGGGAAAATTCAACAAATATAATTTATGCTATGATTGTTCTTATAATAAAGCGTACATCAGAACGATTTTGTTAGCTACTCAATAATTTACTCATAGCTATGAAGGAGGATTCATTAAAAAAATATGAAGCTCGTATAAATGTCATGTATGTTAGCATTATAAAAATGTACAGGAGGAAATCAGTTTGTATTTATTATTTAGTAAACCACATAATACTGATAACTGTATTTATTTATGTTGATTTTAATATTATCAAAGTTATCGACATTATTTTCTATTCGCGTAGACAAAACAAAATCTAACTCGTACGTCGCTTCATTTCCTTGTTCGATAAAAATGTCTGGCGAAGCTATTTCATATAAGTTTAACACCATAAAATCAATTATAAAATTTGCGTTGTGAGATATTTTACCTTATTTTGGATGAAACTCCAGAAATTGGTATTTTTTCCTTAGTCTAACTGACTGGTCGCAGCAAACAAGTTCTAACACGAAGCATATTTATTTATTTATCGAAAACCGTAAAAGTTTATCTTAGTAAATCAGTGAGCATGGCATCCTGGCTGATTAGCCATTAGCCATGACTTTAATCAGGCTTTGTGTGATCCAGAGGATAAAACAATATTTTGGATGTTTTCTGGTAAATTATTTATAAGTTCGAGTGTCTTATATTATAAAGCCCTTGTACCATAAACATTGTTTCTTAGGAGCACGAATTTCTTATTTTTTCAAGCTCTCTTAGATTATTAGATGGGCAATGGATCGGCTGCGATGGATATAGATTAGATATTCCAACGGCTAAGCAGGATTTTTCGAAATGGGCTTCAATTAGTACCGAGTTGTAGTAAAATACTAGAACTTTCCACAACGTTGTTCTAGACACACGCTTTAACATTTTACTCGTTATCATCGCTGTGACCTACTAACCTACAATCTCTTTTTTATATTATAGTGATGATAGAAATGTGCAGTACAAAAACTATGCAAACAAATGATGACTCCCAAACAGTCCTCGTATCAATGTTAACTTTGATAACTGTTATATAATACATGTATATGTAATAAGTATAGATATAGGAATAAACAGTGATATTACTCAGTCGGATGTACATTATCAATATCAAGAATCATTGATTGCTTATCATCAATGATTGATATATTATGTTATGCAGAGGGTAAGTTTTATTGCCCGATAAAATTTAATTAATATATGTTTATCCGTTTTCCAACATTAATAAATTTTCTACTTTTTAGTATGTCTTAACTTGTATATATATAGAGTTTAAATTAACCCATGAGTAACTATACATTAACTAGAATGACTTTGCGAATATCATCGATCCGTGCGCAAAAATAATTAATATTCATCGGTACTTTTCTTTAACAATGTGCAATAGAAACCTACGTCACTTACCTTGAAAACGTTAACTGAGTTCAAAACCTTAAAAAAGGTTTTGTTAAATTTGGTTTATTTAAATACTGACCAGCAGTACTGTTATTTCCGTGGTACTAGTTTTTCCTCCATAGCGTGGAATGGTGTAATCGAATCAAAC
The DNA here is from genome assembly GCA_018247975.1 of Parides photinus. Lineage (NCBI taxonomy): Eukaryota > Metazoa > Arthropoda > Insecta > Lepidoptera > Papilionidae > Parides > Parides photinus. The sequence goes on along the minus strand of DWHU01001631.1, from coordinate 7,414 downwards.
TAGTTTAAGTTTCAGAACCTCGGAAAATTTACTCTTGTTTAATGGCATTACGCCATTTGCCGGGATATAAAAGACAAGAAAAATACAACTTGGTTGCAAAGACGACAGGTCACTGGGACATCGTTTTTGATATTGATAAGTATTATAATCATGTTGTTGTTGGGTAGTAATGAGAAAGACAGATGCAGCGAGATGACGATTAAAATAGATGATAAGAAATGATGATATGTTGCTCTTGTTTTTCACAACCTAGTGAAATTTAATGGGCCTTGAAATAATACAAAATGGTAACAAAGTAAAAATTGTAAATATCCAATATGCAAAATTCACAAAAAAGATACTTAACTTGACCTGCTTAAAATATCTCTAACGTTGCTTAAACTTGAGAAATAACTTCTTTATATAACAATGTTTACGAAAATAGTTCATATTACTACGGTATTACGTATTCATGCTAATAATAATTATTTAATCTCTGTCTATAATACAATTAGCGCAGTAAGAAATGGACATTTTGATTATGATGACTTGTTGAGGGATACAGATTTGAATCCTGGTGTGATTTGTTCACTTTAATTATAGGTGATGTTGTTGATGTAAAACAAACAAAAATATTACGTATGTGTTGCTGACCTATTTATCTAACAATTATTTTATAGTTAAGCAAGCCTTCCAGAATAGTATCACATACTTTATAAAGTTCATAGTTTTCCTTAATTACATTTTCTCTCTCATTAAACGGACCTCGACATTTCATAACATTTGCTCAGCAAAACAAGTTTTTGTCATGGTACGTCTTGTCTATCTCAGACTAACATACTTTTTATGCATATACTTGGAATGACGTAAATAAGTGACGAAAAAATTTGCATACATTAATCTGCGGTACGAATCGACTCGCCAATAATCTTATTAGCATTTAGAGGACACTCTTCAATGATACCTTTGATTTATACTCTAACAATTTATTTCAACGATTTGAAATATATTCACTTAATGCATGACTTATACTGGTTAAGTTTTAATATTTTGTGCGCAACCTTCTCTAATGAGAGATCTTTGGGTCGCAATTATAATTTAAATTCCATTAAACTTAGTAATGAAAAATGATTATTCTAAATGATTGATGTAAGAAACAGGCACTGCGTTAGTATCTTCGTATAAAGTTAGCGAAAACTAAGACTTTTATTAGTAAACTTGCTATTATTTATAATCTGTTGGATCTCTATTTCGCAGATTGAAATTTTACAACAACAAAATCTATAACTTTGTATATCTAAGTTATATCTTACACGCTTTATCAAAACATGTATACTAACAATCCAAACGACCCTGACCCGTGGTATTAAATTAATTATTTTAAAATCAGACATTGCTAAAGTAATTTACAAATGTTTAATAATATTGATACCCAAGCATAATACTTTTATATACAAGCGATAGTTTTAAATGCAAAGTCCAGTATTCGCATACAATTAGTTTAATGCTCACTTAAAGTTAAATAGCATTAACTTGAAGGTATATATTAATTCCTGTGTTAATTAAGTCGACATTCAGATTAAATATAACAGAATATTTTAATTAAGCAAGAAAACATTGGAACCCGGAACAAGTTATTTTTATAAAATTGTATAGTTTTGATTATTGTAAAAACATGTACACTATTCGGTTTTTTTATAAATAATGTATTATAATAAGTTTAAGCCTTGCTTATTTTTACATAAAGATCTATTACAATTCCACTTAAATATTATTTATGAAGGATATCTTGCAAACATTCTTAAAATAATATTCAAATATTTAACAACAATCTTAATTAATGCAATAAAATTTTCATATCTATGTATAGTTATATGATGAGGGCGATCCGGTTACATACATATGTATGTACCTAGTAAGGAAATAAAAATGTATTACATGAAATTAATTATGTTTAATTGAAGGATATAAACTATTTTATTGAGTAGTATACATATTTTTTAACATTTACATATCCGAAAGTATCTCAGGATAACAATTCAACTATTTAGAAAAGTTATACTAGCTCATTTATATTATTATTACTATATTATTTACTATTTATTCATTCCACATGTAATAGAGATTCGAAATAAAAGTCTTTTTTATCTTACTATATAATACAATGACACTAAATGCAAAAATTTATTAGCAACGTACTATTTTCAATCAATTTATCGATCATTTGAGCTGTCAAACTACAATAATAATTTATAACGACATAATTTTCTTAATTAATATTTTTATAATAATAATTATCTATTGTAGCTGTACTTATATTTTTAGAAAAAATGTGGATGTGTGAAACATCTCGCAAAGCATATATTTAATAGTACGTTCGAATCCTGTTGTTATTCTTATATTTGAATTGTATATTTTCAAACTTATATACCAAATTAAAAAATGACGACATTGTTTTAAAAGTTTAAGTAAAAGATTACTCATTGTGTCAGAGATAACGTCTCTTTCGATTCACTAGTAAAATATTACGTTTTTGTAATAAGTGCTGAATCATGGTGAATATTGATAAAATAGAAGGAAAAAAATTACGAAACTACGAGAAGCTTTTGCGTTTATAGAATCCATTTTTCTTTAGATCTTTGTTTATAAGTTGTAATGAGGAGAAAAATCACAATTACATATTAATGTACTAAAATACTATTAATTGAAACGAACCCTCGAACTTTATTAAAAAAATTGTAGCTGTTATATGAAGATAATAGTTAATCTCATTTGTAAACAAGAGATATTGTGAAAAAGTTATAAAAATCGTAATATTTCAAGTTGAGAAAATATCAAAATAAGAAATAATATCATGTTTTTTTAGTTAGTTAAAATGAGATGAAAATTGCTAATACATAGTTGATAAAAAAAGTAACAAAGAACACTTTACATTAAGACAAATAACACCAGTTAAAAGAATGAAGTTAAATAATGGATTACATTGCGACAACGTTCATTTTATCACCACAAATATTTAACCGTTAATTAAGTTGAATTAACACGTTTTAAATGTAACCGCAACTATTAAACGAAAATATTGAACCTCAAACTAATCGCTTAACATTAAACACTATATATATGTATTTAATAGCGTTTATTAAAGTTACTTTGTGCGCAATTTTGTAATGTCTAGCCTTAAGTTGTGATGAGAATAATGATGCGTATTCATTTGGCATAAATAACTACAAATAGCTCGGTTAATTCGACGGCTAAGTACCAGGACGCAGTAAACTCCGGTTTAAAGTAACTTTTGACAATCTCAATGAGTACATAGTAGCAGTAAAGTTAATGCTTAAAAACATAGCGATAATTGTTGTAAGGCTTGAACGTTAACATTTATAAAATTCATCAGTTCTTTTTAATACTCCGGGACTTAACGCTTAGTTCATTAAGTATAAGCACAGAGAAAAAGAATATACGGTATACTCAAATTTCTTAGAGCTAGTATTCGTTCAAGTATTTTTTTAAATGTTTCTCTTTATATTCTTAACAAAACAATCCAGGGTAATGAGGGTTAAAATACAAGATGTCAAGGTGATGATGTGTTTATCATCCTAGCTACTGACACATTATTATAAACAGGCGTATCACCATGTGAACGCTTCACTCGCCTCGTAGCTTCGTAGAATAAAAAAAAACAGTAAATTTTCATTGTTCAAATATTATTAACCTAAAGAAACGAGTTTTAACAAAAACGAGGAAGAAAAATACAATTAAAAGGTGAATGCAAACAACATTTTTATGATTTACATATTTCTTGCATAAACTATAACGAAGTGAGCAATCAAAGCAAAAATTTAAACAAAATGAAGAGGAGGTATGAAATAATACAATACTACGCAGTAATTAAACACAGAAAATATTTTTATTAGTATCTACTAGCTCGGTAATTATAACAGGAGAAACTAAAATTTCTTTGCATACTTCGCAGTGCTCGTGAAGTTATTATTAAACAAACTTATTTCATGATGTTTCTGTTTTATGTCTGAGTAAGGAATGGCGGTGTTGTATACAGTACAGATTTGTATAGTCATAATTAGTATTTTCCACAAAAAAAAATGCTTGCCGAGCACAGATTAAAACGATATACAAATCAATGTTTTGATTTCTACCAGAGATGAATTGTTTTGTTGACGTTATTGTTAAAAAATTACTTTATCTATGAATGATGTACTTTCACTGGATACAAAATATCCCTTGCTGGTGCAGAAATATTGGTATGTTAATTGTTAAGTAGATTATTATATAGCAAGTTTCAATTAAATAATAGCATGTTCTCAACAATAGCACAGCAAGTTATAATGACTCTTATTTACCTTTTGACATCCTAAATAGTGACTGCTTAACTGCAAACTGTTTACAGAAAGCCTTAATATATTACGCCTTAATATGACGTTAAGTCAAAGAGATAGTGTCGTAGGAAATATTTCTTAACAATTGTGATCATTTAGTTTTTAAGACAAGCATAATTTTTTTTTAATATAAAGTATAAAATTTTTCCTTAAGTTTCTACGCAGCATTAACAAAGACAAAAAACCATAATAATAGTATACAGTGGATGGAAAATAATATTTTATTAAGTAGGTATAATACCGTAGATGTATTTCCGTCATTATGAGTCTTAGAAACGATTTATAAATCAGAATTATTTACATAACCTAAACAAAGACAGAATTAGAAAACCTACTTATTTAATAACACTACAACTCGCTAACGTCGTTATCATATTAAACTATCGTTAGTACTTGTTTTCCTTATTTTTTCACTAAACTTTTTGCTTCATTCTACTTACTGTTTACGTTCAATGACTTAGTTCATACCGAATAAAAAATTGTTTAATTAGACAATCAACACAATGAATTCTAAAGTACACAACAATCTTAAAAAACAACACTTGGGAACTACTTCACATACCAATTGGATAAACATAATAATCAAATAATGTGATGTAATTGATCTTTGGCCGAAGTTAATCTTTATTCTTTGATGATCAGCTGAACGACTCGCCCGTATCGTCGCTTCGAGCGACGATACCAAGAGTACAATGAATTTTCCATTTATTAAATTAAATCTGAAGAAACGGATAATTAAGTAAACAGAAAAAGAAGGAATTATATTATAACAATTTTTAGGAAGCCGTAGTCAAAACGAGAATGAGGCAGGCGCGCTTTTTTGAATAGAAAATAGAACAGAGTACACAATAATCGTGATAAATCATATGAATTTCGTTATTTCGATCATTAACATGACGATATCAAAAAGCTTTCGATAGGAGATAAAAATTAATTATTGTTCTATATATAGCTAGTTATAATCTTTTCGCTTAAAGGCTGGAACACGGTAGATCGATGATGTTATCAAAAAATCTCTAGTATCGTGGACTCATTGATAAATACATACTCTATTTATAAAATTTGCACCAATAGTTCCTGACCTAGCACAAAACTGTGCAAATGGTCCGCGTAACATCAACATAGTTTATAAATGGGAAACTAATTGGCGACGTGCCCAACACGTCGAATGTTTAAAACCAATGATGAGGTTATGTTGTTTTGACATCGCGATGTCCTCATTAGTCAAATTTGCCGTTTTTTGTAGGAAGCAATATTTATTGACATGGCTATAGTTCATAATACATAATTTCCTATTTGTCCGTCTCATTTAATCAAACAACCATTTTAACTTTATCGATATCTCGCCTATGAACAAGATATGTTTTGCATAATTTACTATTTCATTTATATTTACTATTAATGTTTACGGCCCTTGAAATAATTATGCGTTAGTTATTAATTTAAATGAGTTATTTCCTTATGCCATAGTCTATGATACAAGAACTATAAAGATTTAATTTTTATTAAAAATTTTACAATTTGTTTTAGTATCATGAATATAACATTTTGCTAAATTAAAAAAAAACTGTTAATGTTCTTCTATTTTACTAATTATTTCGGTTTCCAGCATCCTAACCATTACAATATATGTCAGGATTTTTTTTGTGCATAATATACTTTTTGGTATTTGTACAAAATCAATCAAAATCAAAATAGACATAATTCAAATGTTCCTTTTCAGGCACTTCCGAATCGTCAATTACAAGTAATTAATGTGTTTTATGTAATATTTATTATTTTAAACTACCACCGAATCGAAATGTAGTGTCTACCGAGAAGAACCGGCAAGAAACTCGATAGTTACTCTATTAAACTAATTTTTATTACATCGGTGCTAAAGTTTTATGATTAATAATAATATAAGGTTTTTGACGTTAATACTCACGGAAAATTTACAAAACCTGTACGATCTTATAACGTTTGTGTAATAAAAAAGTCGTTAATTTTTTTTTATAATGTATTGATTATTTAATAAATTATATATGTAAATACTTAAAGTCATATTTTTACATTAAACCTGTTTTATGGTTACTTACTTGCAAATGATGTTAAATTGTCTTTGGATTTGTTTTCATCGTACAACTCCTAATGTTGTTTACTGTTTTGATATAATTGCTTTGATAAATAGATATGGGTTGATTGGTTAGTATTTGTTTAGCTAAGTTAGAGAGGAGTAAAAAGTAAATAAAACATGGATGAATAGTTGTTGGCGACGCATGCGCGGTGAGGGTCGATTGGTGTGATGGCGCAATGGACGGACGTGCGCGCTCATCGTCCTTACACGGAGGCCGCTCGCTGCCAAGAAAACCAAACGCAACCGTTAAACTAACCGGGGACATACGCACTAATTCCGCCATTATAACGTCGCCTTTAACTTCAAACAATTATCACATTTAAATTATTACCGACACAGCTAAAGATAATCTTTTCGGAAGTTAAAACAAACAAACTTTATACTGCGCGAAAACGCTTGATACAAGCAGCGCGGTACAGATCGGTGTGATAACAATTAAACAATATGATAATACACAAAAAAATACTTAAGAACAAATAATTTACTATACTTTAAAATAATTTTCAATAATATGTGCAAACATCAAAAGTTGATAGATACGTTAAAATCCGTTGTTATATTGCTTCCTATTATTGTTTTATGTAAACACTAGCGGTCCCGGCGAACTTTATTCCGCCTAACAATCAATGGGCAGATTAAGGATTTTTAAATAAATATAAAATTATGCCATATTTTATAACTTGGCAAACAGAGGTCCCAGATGTTATTTTCTAAATGATATTAACCAAATTACGTTAGATATTAACGTAAATAATCCCTACAATTAAATTTTAATAAATGTATGATAGTCTTTGGTATTTGAATGATGTAATCACAACAAAATGTCAAAAACTTGACAAAGCGTTTTTTAATTACAAGTCGACAACAGTGGGTCCAATCGAAAAAGCATGAAAAAATATTTTTATTTGTCTGCAAGAAACGATAT
>DWHU01001630.1:0-11855 GCA_018247975.1 Parides photinus | reverse complement strand
CCTTGCAGAGGGAGAAAGGGGTTCGTCCCCCGAGGCGGAGCTGCGCGGTGCAGCCGGCGCTGGCGGGGTCGCGGACTGTGCGGGAGCGTTCCCGTGGCCCCGCCGTACAGCGACGAGGACGGAACATCGAGGAGGTTTTAGTTGGTGCAAGTCCGACATAACCTGTCTTTGCCCCCGCGAAGGCAGGTATGCGAAGGCATTTTCAACCGCGAAAAAAAATGGACGTCAACGTTACAACATATTTAACCATTACACTATGAAATCTGTAGACTACATATACATACATATATTATTCATATTGATGATATGTTTAATCTTGTAATAGTTTATGCATACCACATAGAAAGCAGAGTTTCTTGCATCCATTCGTCTCAGATCCAAGTAATTTCTTCGGCAAACGGCTGGTATATTTGAAGCTCAATAAATTTATATGTGCACATATTTCATAAAAGTTTAGATTTTGGGGTTTTGACGGGTACATAGAATAGTTGATACTAAACATACTTGAGCGAGTTGCAGACAAAATAAAGTATACGTTATTTAAAACTCTATACAATTAAACATACGTTACGTAATATTGTAAATGCAAAAAAAATTAAGAAAGAAGCAATAAAAGCCTTTATAGTATACAAGTATTAATCGTCGACTTATATTCATTAATTATATCCTGCGATAGCTTACTGTACGACATAGACAAAGGCCTGTCCAGTAAATACATACCAAAGTTACGTGTTAGTCAAAAAAAAATTATAATACATGCAGTAATACAGTGCAATAACTACCGAAATGTTGATGATGTGGTTTTATAGCCTACAAAACCTGGATTGATGCAGTGTAAATATGTTAACATTACCGCATTATTATCAGCAGGATTTTGGCAGTTTATTTTAACCAATATTTAATTTACACTATTTAATAATATATAAACGTGAATAAGATTTAAACTTCTCTCTGTGGCAATGTTTGTATGTATGCTTTAAATAATGTTTGTGACGTTTGCAAGAAAGTTATGTTTATAATTAGATATTTTACACAACTGATAACACAAGTGAAACATAGACGCAAGCACATACAGATACCTGGATCTCGCAAGAAATGTAATAACGGAACAATCGCAATGCGCCGCTGAGTGGGCAACCGACCGGAGAACAAGAACAGCACCGCTACTTCCGGCAAACAAAATTTTATAGCGTAATAATAAATCATTGGTAATCCTTACGTTTGAGGTACTCATTGATTCCGTCATCTCGATTGCATCAAGGTTCCTGAATTTAAAACAAAATTTATTCTAGATATTTATGTATGAAAGGGTGCATGCAATTTCAAGATAGTATATCAAATAAAAAAGTACCTTAAATGAATTGAGTTGCGGCTAAATTTAATACGGTGGCCACCTTCTATAACAATTTACTGATGACAAATTGCCAGAAAACACCAAAACTCAAATACCTCCATGGTTAAGATAGACCTAAAGTTCAACTAAGGTCCCCCGCTCGATTCCAGGGCCACAAGTTGTAAAGTTTAATATGTAGATAAGAATTTTCGAATACACCTGGCTAGCAATTATCTTAAAATTATAAAACTTCAGGTATAACATTATCTGCAGAATTACTGTGTGTATCAACAGGTAATAACCAGTAGATAGGAATTATAATTTGTTTAATATATACCTTAACTGCTGATCAGATTCTGACATAGGCTCAGACCTATTCGGCTGCAGGTACTTCATAACTGGCTGGGATTCAGTGATAGTATCATTTACACGGTCCAATCTGCAATAATAGAAATAACAAAATAATTTATACATTGAATAATAATTTACTAAGCAGGCACACGATTCTGAAACTCTTCTACAATCATCTCAGGGATTTATATTAATGTCGATGCGGGAATTGAATCACACATCTCAATGGAAATTGAGTGAATACTATATACACAACACTAAAGATTGAGCGAATAAACAATAATACTCACACTTTCTGGTGCCAGTGTTCCTTGGAACGCAGATTCCGAAGATAGTCATCGCACTCACGCTGCATCTGCATTTTGTATTCCTTGAGCAACTCACGACGTAAGTTGGACTCGGCGGCTTCGGCGATGGCGGCGACAGGTATCGCGTTGCTGGCAGCATCAGGGCGCGACGAAGGTTTTGGTGCCCGCTCCGCGAGGGAGGTGGTCTTACAGGACGCGTCCGTCGCTGTGGCTAGTACTCTGGCTGCGGCTGCAGTCGAAGTCGAAACAGATACAGACCCGGACGCGGACGCGGACACGGAACAGTCCTGTTGCCCTTTGTGCTCCGGGGTGGTGGCGGTGGACACACCGGCACTACTTGTCTCGTTGGTTTTAGTCGATGCTGTAAATTCACTGGCGGGTTTTGCCTGCTCGTCGATCGCCATTAGCGTATCATTTAGATTAAAGTAAACACTCTCCCTGATTTTGCTATCAAACAACCTGTCGACGGACTTGTTCATGAGTTTGCTTCCTTTGACACCCGTTAGATGAAAACCGGCGTAGTCTATGGCCGACAAAGCCATCACGGTAGGATGACGTGGTGCACCATCGGGCACGGGTCGAAGCGACCTCGTCATGGCGTCTGCGGCGGATCTGGGTCGTCGAAACGGCATCGCAGAATGAGGGAATGTACGCGGCTTTATAGGCGTAACGAGCATATGTTCAGTCCATGACGTGTGTAGCGACGGGCGATCAAGTTTTTGGACATCTACGTTCAACATTCGCTGTTCAAACGGTATGCTAAAAGTCTCTGAAGGAATGGACTGAAGCCATGAAAGCAAACTCAAATCTGACTCGTCGAAACTCGACCTATCAAGCAGACGCGAAAAACTGACTTCGTTTGACTGAGCTTCCTTAGACCCAGTAGCTTTGGCCTGGCAATAATTCACACATGACTCATATAATATGCCTTTGATAAGTAACTGCATTAAGCGATCGTTTTTCGCACATTTTTGAACGCTGCTAGATTTTTTATCAGAGGTTAAAAATCTTTCTACTAAAGGATAAACTTCGCGGAAGCATTGCACTCTGGCGTTACTCGGATTCCACTTTTTAAATTCACCGTGATCCGTTATATTAGGAAGAGTCAATAATAGGCAAAGATGCGAATATTCTTCTTTCGTAGGAGCCAGCTTTTCAAGAGCATTTAGCACATCTACAACATCATCCACGATATTATCGGCATTATCGTAAGTTTTGATTTCACAGCGAATGCAGAGGAGTTCAATATATTTATGCCTGAGTATTACGAAGTTAAATTTATTGGCTTCAAAGGCTTCGAGTGTGCTCAAAGGCTGGATAAATTCGAGGACATCATCCCATAATCCATCTAAGATAAGCTGCCGAAGAAAGAGCACGTCATCAGCGTAATTACCATTGATGACGCCAGTTTCGCGCTCTAGAGACAATTGCGTGATATGCAAGTCGCGGTTGTGGAGAAACTCGAGCGCCAGGCGAATTACATCGTCCTCTCGTAAATTTAGATATGTTGATGGCATTCTTGACGTTACCTAAAAAAAAATTATCTCACTTTTAATAATTTCACAGAACTGATAAAAGGAAAAATAATTACATAAATATTTTTTTATTATATACTAATTATATTATTTTTCACTACTTCTTATAAAGAAACATGTTTTAAGGTACAAGTAATATAATAAGACTTTGCAAGTATTTTTATTTTCTATTGCCACTTAAGTCTTTTGAACTTAAGTACATAATACTTTAGGGACTTGCCAAATTAATTGAGCATGCACTAAGGCTCGTAAGAGAAAGTGTTATTAGTCTTAATGTAAACAAACCAAAAATTTTGATGTTTGCATCATTATAAATTTATTGTTATTATTGTAACAAAAACAATCAATGTATGATAATCAACAGTTTCATTGTGAAGGTATACAATAGGAAACATCAGATTGTTATGTGAAATATGTTATAGTTATATACTCTCCATATATGAATGTCAACATACTTCTAAATTATCAATAATATTAACCTAGACAATACTTTATCTAGATCTGCATCATCGCACTCATCTAGAGAATTTACATTTGAACATTATGACTACAAATAACATTTAATTATCTTTCAACAAAATAAGAAAATGGGGAATGTATTGTAGAAAAACTAACACCAATTACTTATAAATTTATTGTAAAAAGTGTGGAAAGACAACCTCAGAAACATGAAATAAAAAAGATTAACATGGTAATGTTTAAAATAAAACATTTAACATTTAAAATGTTGTAATATTAGTGAAAGTCAAAAATGCAGTCATATAGTTGATAATACATAGAACAGGATATTTAATTCATCATCACAGAGCAGTTAATATTATACTTATTTAGTTGAGTAGGCGCAAATGCATAGACACATTTTAAACTTTCACTCAAAAGTGTATGTTTAATTAAGTGAAGTATAATTTATGTTCCTTTGGAGGGAAAGTCGTGTACCATATACTTAGAGAAATTATTAGTGCATCTCCGACATACCACAAAGAGAAAACACAAAACATCGGATATAATCAAACTATGCGCATAAACATTTCTTCAAAATTACTATTCGACAAATAAACATACTTGACGTAAATTTATCTAAATTACTCATTCTTCATGAGGTTCACGTAGTGTAATTACTTTTAGACATAAATAAAGTAATAACAATATTTAACAAAGAAAATCAGAAAAATAGCCAATGTTACTGTTAGAAAACCACCTAACAAACATAAAAATTAAGGATTTATAAGAAATAATGATTTTATAAAAAAAATATTGTTTTCCTTTTACCTGTTCCAGTTTTTCAATCGACGTTTTAAGTAGAATTAATGCGCACAATAATAAAAGGCAACATTTACAATGTTTTTAATGGAAATTTCTGAGATTAAAAAATTCGATATTATAACGACGGAGAGCGCAACTTAATACACAGAGCAGTCAGCGATGTCTATGGTAGGAAAGCATTTCGAACTTGTGCTTTTTTTCGTCGTCTGTATTATTAAAAATAACTTTTTTCTAATTTTTGTAACGAAATTCATATTAATTTTTTTTGACAATAATATAACATCTTTGTATTAAAAAAAGACTGTAATTTTTTTGGAAACTATTTAAAATTTTCATGAATATAATTATTAGTAAACAAATAAAAAAAAATCGATTAATATTATTTGCTATAATTCATAAATACATTTTTAATTCTTGCTTTTTTATTAGATGTAAAACACTGAAAAGAATCATAGATAAGGCGACACCGATGAGCGTTGTCAATTCATCGGTAAAAGAAATTGAATGGCACAAGTCTATCTTTGATCAAGATACCAGAAGTTAAATCTTAATAGTATACACAATGGATGAAGAAGGAGAAACCATTTTGCTAGAGGATAATTATTATCAGTTACTAAATGTTTCAAGGACTGTATGTACTACATCACATTTTTATGCTGTTTTGTTACATTATCGCAACATTATTATATAACTCTAAAATTATGTAAATATTAAATAAGTTACAATATAATGAAAACTACAAAAATAATTTAATTATATCAACCATTTCTGTATATTTGTTACAATGTTATTTGTCATAACCCTATTGTATTTTAAGGTTATATTTTGACATTATGTATTTCCACACATATTTCCTATTAAGAATATAATAATAAATCAAGTATGACGTTTCAGTACTATTTACATATTTTGTATCACTATAGAAGAGTAGGTGACACCAGTGACTATTTGATGTTATTTTGATAATAAGATCTGAATGTATCTTTAGGCATCCACAGAAGAAATAAATAGTGCATACCGCCGATTCTCTCGCATGTTTCACCCTGACAAACACAGCACAGATCCTACAAAGCAAAAATGGGCTGAACAAATATTTAATAAAGTAAAAGAGGCATATGAGGTGCTCTCAGATTCCCACAAGAGAGTTATATATGACACTCTAGGTATTGGTTTTATTATTGTTATATATTTATTATATCTATTTTAACAGATAAAAGGGCTATTTTTGTAAATTTTGCATACTTTTAATCATAACTTGTTAAATTTTTTTAATTTTATAAGATAGATAATTTGAAAAAATCTTTACATAATAAGCAGTGTGGAAAAAAATTTAAATGTCCGACTGATTAATACTCAGAGATTGCCACTTTTATATCAGTTCAAAATGTTAGCTATTGGCCAAGTACTTTAATAATTTCTAGTAAATTTATTTTCTGTTGAATAATAATGGCTTCTGTTTATTATTACAGGAAAGAGAGGTTTGGAGGTAGATGGGTGGGAAGTTATTTTTAGAACACGCACCCCAAAAGAAATAAGAGAAGAATATGAGAGGTAATTGTTACTTTAAAGCATGTGGTGTAATACCCTAATAAACTGTTGTTTCTCAGATTACCTTTTCTTAAGTAGTACCCATACATCTAATTTCCAAAAAATATATTTAATGATTATTTGTGATAAATTAAATTACTATATGGTGTATTAGATTAATATTATATAAAATCACAAATTGTTTGCAATACTCTTTGCTTGTTGTTCAACAACTCTTCAATAAAACTCCTCTCCATAATTCCGCCTCCATTGTCCGCCATCAAGTTTTATCAACTACTTTTTACCGGAAACCATTCTCTACATTCTTCTTCTAAGTCGCTTCTATTTTCTATTTAGCACTAAATTTTATTTGTATGTCAAAACAAGTTAAGGTTTTTTAAAAAAATTGCTGCTCAATTGTGGGTTTATGTATTCCATTACAGACTAAAGCGTGAGAAGGAGGAACGAAGGCTGCAGCAAAGTGCAAATCCTCGGGGCACTATTACACTCTCTATAAATGCAACAGATATGTTTATGAACTACTATGATGAATATGAAATTCTGTAAGTCTTTTCATGCACTTTTTTAATTTTTTATACATGTAATGAAATCATCTAAAATAAATGAATGAATGGTATTAGTATTCATGTGTTATTATTTAAAATTTTCACTGTCAAACTAGATCAGTGTTTTCAGCAATGTTTGACCAGCATGAGAGAGACTATTTTGGTTACTTTCATTCTGTTATGAAATAATGTAGCAAACATAAATGCAATTTTTGTGCTGCAGAAACTACAATAGTAATTTATTTATTTGCTAATTGTAGTTATTATAACATATGAATATATATTCAACTCATTCATCATTATACCATATATGCATATATACAATAACACATGTATATATATAATGTAAGCAATAAATACATATCACTTCAATAAAATTTTCGGCACTAGTTTAGTGTGACATTTAGAAACTTCTGTAAATCTGACAAAACACAAAACTAAAAAAATAAATACAAATGAAGCACTTTTACATATTATTATAGGATATTATACTGAATAGCTGTTCAACTGCTTATGTGTTTACATGCATTATGATAATGGTTAATACATTTAAGATGAATTTGCTTGGAAAAAATTTTTTCGACTGATTTCCCAACTTCAGTTTGGAGATAGTACTAGAGAGAGGGAAGAGAATTAGATTACTTCTATACTAGTATGCTTCACCACCAAAAAACTACTTGGTCTTTTACTATCCGGCGAGTTCATAATCAAGCACTAAACAATTTCAAAAAGAAATATTTTTGTTTATCCTTTATTTACCATTAATTTATAAGTTAAGGTTAGTGTACCATTAAGTTCACCTATTAATAGTAATAGTGAACCTTCACCACTAGTTTTGAGTTTAGACCCTTTGGTAAAATTTAGGAGTTACAAGTAATTAGGTTGTTTCCAATCAGGTTCTAGTTAGCAGTATAATGTCAATTTATGTTCGTGAAATTGTAACAACAAATTGTATCTGTCACAGGGAGGACACAACAGTTATACCAAACATCGAGATCTCTGGTATGACCATACAACAATCAATTGATGTACCAGTGACACTCCGTAACACAATCACTTTATCTGGAAATATTTCTACACAAAATGGAATCGGTAATATATTTGTTACAAACATTATTTAAACTAAATTAAAAGCCATCAGGCTCTGTACGTTTCTGTGTGCTCCAGGATATAGTGTGCTTTTTTTATACTACTCAAATAGCAAACAAGCATAGTACCTCCATGGGACTGTCATCTGCATAACAACCATAGCCGTTGGTGTATATAGTACATCATTGATAAGCAGCCTAAACAGCATTGGTATAAACACTGATTCTTGTGGGACACCAGAATTAATATCCTTACTGTCCGAGCAACTGCTCTCAACCATGACTCTAGCATCTGTCAAGCATAAGCTGGTGATCCATTCGAGTAGATCCTCCAGGGGCCCAAAGGATTTAAACATTGACAAACGACTCTGATGGCAGACTTCATCGAACACCTTCACTCTTTATATGCTATTAGCCAATACCTCACTTTGGCAATGGGGCTAGGTTCAATGGTATTAGAGATACACAAGATGGCCTTTTCCTTGTCTCTTTTTTTATTTGGCAAATTACTTCCAGTTTTGGCACATAAAGGTCATATGGGCCAAGAAGATAAATATCTGGCAGTACATCTTTCCATAAGGGATTTTATCTAAAGTTCAGAAGTTGGCCGGCCTACTGTCTCTTCAAAATTCTTAGTGCTTTTTATAACATTTATTTCCGGCTATGATGACGTTTAAGTGTGCTTTAAAGAAACAGATTTCATCATTTTTCGTTTTTCTTTTACAGGTACTGGTTCAGTAAATGTATCAAATCGTTATTTAAACTCTGAAAAGGGTTGGACAGAATTGGAATGTGGTATTGGTGATGGCCCCCTGCTTGGCTTCAAAATTTTCCGGACTCTATCTCGTCTCATGTTTCTTAATTGCGGAACAGTTTTGCAGTTCACTTCTAGAGGCATAGTTCCGAGTCTAGTAACAAGTAATGTTTTTTTTACATTTTAATGTTGATGGTCATCATTCTAAAATGTAGGAATCTCTTTTATTATGTGTATGTTTGTGTTTTGTACAGCTATGGCGATGCAACTAGACGCACACTCAGTTGGCTACCTGACTTACCGCGCGGCGGCCCAGGGAGGCTCCTCAATGACTTCTATATACGTCAGGGATTCTGAAAAGTATCACACAAACACTGCTCTGCAGATTGGGAACCCCCACTCTTTCATTTCCTTCAATGTGATGAGGAAGTTGCCACAGCACGATATGAAACTAAGGTTTGCTTTGAAGTGAGTAGTTTCGGTACAATTTTTCTTTTGACTTACATTGACACATCATCAAATTCTTCGGAGAAAAGTTCCGAAATTCAGTGTTAGGTTAAATTTTTGTTTACACAGACAACAGATATGCTAATGTCAAGAACAGTATTATCAAAGTCATACTTTATTTTGTAGAAGGCATCTCTCATGATAATATTGAGTTGATTTCATCTGGAGCATAAAATTTACATTTAAGCATTACAAATTAATTGAAGGTACTACTTGGGTCTTATTCTGACTAGTTTCCTAAGGCGTATTTAATTTATTTTTATGGCGCTGCGACTTTTGCACCATACCTAAATATATAAACATTGTATAATGTATAATCCACATAAAGACTAATTACATGTTTGTATGAATACTTGCACTGCAGCGATACTACATCATATGAGTCTGTTACTATGATCTTATTTTAAGGCTTTAGCGAATTTTACATTTTGCGTATGTACTCGCAATTTAAAGAGAACAGTGTACAGATTTGTTTTTAGCTTAGTGCATTAATACAGACAACATTGCACCACTTTTAGATGTATATTATTTGCTATGGTTGTGGTATTTTTTTTCTACAAAATTTGTCTAAAATAAATACTAACAGTAATACGTACAGTAACAAGACGCTAATTATTAGATGCTATTTATTCAGTGTAACTAATGGTGCCTTCCACATTATGACAAAAAAAATATTAAAATTTTCTTTGGCTGAATTATTTTTAAAATCTTATTGCGCGCTGTGTACTCTGCGAGAGATATAATACTATTAGTGAATAATTGTAATCCAGTATATTAATATTTTGATTTGCATTAAGTTGATGATGTGCGATTCGAAATTTTTAGATGAATTCTAATTTGCGATGTGATGATATTCACAGGTTCGGTACGTTCGGCGCCATAGCAGAGTATGGAGCGGAGAAGAAGGTGTCCCAGCATAGCAGTGTCTCCGCGGCTGTCACGGTGGGCGTACCTTCCGGCGTGCTGTTGAAAATCAAGTGAGAGAGATGCAATCTGCACTACATACGTATACACCTGAAAGGCTCTTCACTAATTAAACCCTACCTAATATGAGTATGCTAGGAAAAACAAAATTGTCTTTTTAAAATTAAAATTAAATAGGGGGAAATTATATAAGTTACATAAATATAGTATACCAAAAGTAATAAATACATTATAGTTTTAAAATATCTGTGTTGCAACAGCTGACTTGACTTTGACGTGTTATTGTGTTTTTTTTGATTCCATTGTATAGACTTTATTGTCACATTATCAATCTGTCCCCTTACAACATACCATATTCAAATGTTAATACATATCAGAGCCACCAGAATATACTGTACGAACATGCTTCCACTATCTAACAGCCTCATTTCCTTTGACCGTGTGATATTGAGATCACATATTAATTTATTGGAGATAAACAAAATAATAACAATCAAATACTTTTTATTCTCTGAATTGTTGATTGGGGATGAATGCTTTCATAACTGGCCATTAAAAACTGTTCCCAGATGGACATGCGCAAGCCAAACGATAGTGGTGCCGGTGCAGTTATGCGATGAGGTTGCGCCGTCGCCGGTGTTTTACGCGACCGTCGTGCCCTTGGTATCCTGGCTCGTCTTCAAGAAACTAATCCTAGATCCTATTGTCAGGGAGCGACAAGAGAGGGAGAGGCAGCGTTCTATGGAGGCTAATTTTGAAAGGTTTTTCCTTATATTCTTTAACCTGGTGTATGACTACGATCCCACTGAATGTTAAGAGGCAATGCACTATTTGGTAGTAAAGCGTACTAATCTAGAAGAAGCCTGGTCGCTCTTCTCTTGCACATGTGAAAATTTGTTCATCTAAGTAAAAGTTCAATCAATCAATTTAACCGACAAACACCCACTGCTGTGCAAAGGCCTCTCCCAGGTGTTTCTATTCATAACGATCCTGCGCCACTCGCTTCCCGCGACCTTAACCAGGTAGTCGGTACGCAGCCGTAACTCTAGGTCCTTGCTTTCCCACTGGCCGTCAGTCCTCCGAGCAATGTGCTCTGCCCATTTCAACTTATATTTAAAAACTCTTAAAAGTTGATGATGATGATTTATGTTAGTAGAACTAACATTTCTTGTTCACATGTGTTGATCTATCCTTTAAAAAGATACCACATTACTATTTAGAAAACAAATATACAGGGAATTTGACGTCTAAATAAACCAATTTAATTTATAGCTTTGATTGACTACAATGCTCATAGATAGATAGATACAATCGTTTATTTGACCATGCTGTACAAGTAAATATTAATAATGAAAGTAACGTGATAAACACTGAATGTTTATGACAGGTAAATTATATTCTCAATAACTAGCAGACAAAAAACTGATCTTTATCATATTATACATTAAACAAAAGCATTATAAAGTAAGAGAGTTAAAGGACCTTTGTTAAAAGACACCTTTATAAACCATTATACCATAATTGTAATGACACTGCAAAATTTATTCGCAGATTACAAGAGATGCAACAACAGGCGCGCGCGACGGTGGAGCTGATGCGGGAAACATATTCAAGAATCAAAAACGATGAAGAGAAGAAGAAAGGGCTGATCATACTTCGCGCCGTTTACGGAAAGCTGCCAGCTGGTGCGCTTGATGAT
>DWHU01001629.1:0-11857 GCA_018247975.1 Parides photinus | reverse complement strand
GGAATGCCAGTGATATTTAATTTCTTAAACCGCACGTAACTAGAAAAGTCATTGGTGCGGGACCTAGATTCGAACCCACGACCCCCGATTCGGAGGCCGGGGTCCGTAACCAATAGGCTATCACGGACGCTTAAGTGATTAATGATCAATTTTAAATATTTTAATACACAAAGCTATAAATGTTTAAAATAATTCATAATGAAGCATGTGTAAATGTTGCTGGTCACTAGTTTATGAGATCAAAAAGCCTGATATTGAAAAATGGAAAATATTTAAACCGCCAAATCATTTTCAACTTTTTTGATTTTTAATGGCAGAATTTTCACCATCTCTTGACATAGGCTGTACTCCACACGCATCAGTGCCGCAGCTTCTTCATTATCCTTACATACATCAACAACTGATTGGTAGGCATCAAAGCTTTTCTGCAAGTTACTCAATAGCATTCTTTTATCAACAGCAAACCTCTTCATACTGATTTTACCGATAAAGGCATATGCACTTATTACCGGCCTTATTAAATCTTGATCTAATTTTTGAGGTATTTTGCCATTTTTATCTTTAACAGAATTTAAAAAGCTTTCATAGTGTTCAAAAGATTTGTCACATAACATGTTGATTTTCTTCAATGCATGAGGAGAGGGTTTCTCTGTACTTTTATTTAAAATATCTGTTTTTATATTTAATATCTCTATGTACACTTCACCCAACTCATACCATATTTGTCTACAAAATTGTAAAAAGTATCTGGGATTAACCACTTTAACAACTTCTTCAAGCATGTCTATTCGCCGCTTATGCATTTTTGCTCTCCTTGTGTCATCCTCTTCAAAGAAGGCAAGGTAAGCATATGATGTTGAACTGTCTTGTACAAGTTCTATGTAGTCAGATGCCAGAGAATCCAAACTATAGTATTCTTTTGCCTTGTTTAACCAAGTCTGACAGTTTAAGAACACTTCCCTTGCATCCTCATATGTCAGTAAATATTTATCAGTTACTTTACTTTCATATTTTGTTACATCAATATCTGGAAAAATTAGATCTTTCAAATTCCCTCCATATATATTTTCACTATCTTCTAATTGCAAATTTGACAAATCTGAAATTAATAATAATGTATATTAAAAACATATTCCCAATAAATGTTTTAGAAAAATAGACTGAAAAAAAATGTTACCAGTAATAGCATTGCTTAATCTCTCTTCATCACTCATCAGCCTTGCCTTTGAGACAGACATGAGTATCAGGCAATATTTAGCCCAGCAACGAGCCACATCAGCAGATCTGTGTTTAAATGTCTCTACTTTGGCTAAATGAACTTCACTCTCATTCTCAGAAGATTGTAGGCTTTGCTCATATTGCTCTAGTATAGTAGATGCTGCAGCTAAATGATGCCTTGACTGATAAAAGCCCTTAACTTGAGCAAAAAACTGGGACAATGTTGCTGAATTTAAAGCCCAATCTATTGGCTCATAATCAGAGTACTGTAACTGCCGCCGTAAAGTGATGTGACAAAAAATTGCTGATTTCAAATCCTCTTTTAACGAACCAAATACTTGGGCTAGATAATATAATGTTAAAGTATGTGCTTTTTCAAACAGTAAGAAATCATCCACTCTTGCTTCACCCTCATTATTAATAATTTGCTCTATAGGAAGAGGTATTTGTAAACTGCATTTGAATTCTTCATATAAGTCTTTAGCTTTCAATAAGTATGTTTTAACCTTTTCTAGTTCATCACACTTTGACCATAATATTCCTAAGTTATTGAGAATATTTATTAGAGTTAGAACAATTTCAGGTTTTGACGCATTACTTGATAGAAGTTCGGCGGCCTCTGTAAGAACCTTTTCACTTTCTGTCCATTCCTCTGTTTCCATATCGATTATACCAATGTTAAAAAGAACAGTTCCTAACATCGCCTGAAGTGTAATTTTATCTATACTAGCTTCAGAATTAAATACTTTTGTAAAACGTTCCCGCATATTTAGCAAAATTTCTTTAGCTTTGTATTTAGACATATATGGTTCGTTCACAGGATCATTTCGGCTCTCTTCGTCCAGCAACTTACGGACTTTTTCATAATTTTCTTTAAAGTCATTAATTATTTCTTTCGCAGTCATTACACCGACAGTAACGATCATCGTTAATTAAAAATTCCTAATTTTTATTTAAATTGTAAAATATTTCGTCTACGCACAATGAAGTAGTGAAGTGCCACAATACTCAACTGTCAATTAATATTGAACATGTTCTTTTTTTATTCAAAAGGTTAGAGGCAAAAATTACTACATGTCGGTAGTTTGCTTATTAGCAGTCTCATAAAGATATTCATCTAAGTTTTTGGCTGACCACCGTTTTACATACGGTAAATACAGGAGTTATGGTTATTATCATTATGACACAAATGTGATAATATTTGTAATGACAAAGTGATTTTTTTTTTCAAACTACAATTTGACGGTCAGATTTGATTTTTATTTTTGATATTTAAGTCATAGTAAACATCTGTTTTCAAAGACTTAAATAGTTGGAAAAAATTCTACAGTTGTTAAAAATTATTCACTTTTTCGTTGTCAAGTGTTATCGACATTTCACAACGAAATTTTGTTATTTGCTTACGACTACCCGAAAGAAAAATTTTGTTAGAGCCGCGATAACGTCGTCCTTTAACATTCTCCGATGCAACCATTAACTAACAAAAGTATTAGTAAATTTAATTTAATGTTACGCTATTGCAACTTTAACCAGAACAGGTCATACCAAAAATCTTAAAAAGTATATTTTATGAAAGTACATTATCTCATCGTTGCTCTTCAAATGGTTTTATTTTTAATATTCATTTAACATTATTCATTATCTGTTTTAATGACTATGTAGATAATTTAGGAAAAATATTTATTTTGAGGATAGTTATAAAACCACTTATGATTTTGCGCAGTTTAATCTTAAATAAAATAAGAAATTACAAGATTTATTGTTTTTGCTCCATGAATGAAAAAATCAATTAAGATATTAGAGCAAATAAAACATTTACAATGAGCTTAAAATAATAACATTTAGATGTTTTATACATTTATACCCAATGTCTGATATTATTACAATCTGGCAACTCTAAGGTAAATTTAGCGCGGGTATAAAGGCACATTTATTTTAGTTTCTCTAGTCTATTCAGAATTTAATATTGTATTGCTAGTTATTATTCCCAAGTAATACTGCCAGCGCAAGTTCTGAAAATTAATACAATACACATACATAGGCACTTTGTAATATATTTCTAAATGCTTTAAAATAGTTTTTATCAAGTAATACCAGTAAATGATACTAGAATTTAAGTTTTATTGCCAAATTAGTACAAAATCATTAATTTTAAATGCAAAATTATTGGCAATGTTAATCAAATTAAAAATATTTTTTAACATCTAAACAATGAGGAATAACATTGTTTGTAAAAAATGTATATTGATGTGTTCAGTACTTTTAGTACATAATCTCTAATTTCCATATACATATTGGTCTGTCTAATATTAAAAAAAAACAATTAAGCCTAGAACATAAATTAAAAAAAAGGCCATTGATCAGTTTCCTCATACATAGTTTTGTAAGTGCTTTTTTCTGATCATTGTCCTCCTTAATTGTGATACAATTTCTTTCTTAATGATGATGTTGAATAAAAAAATACCAACCTAAAATGCAATGTCTGCCGATTAAACTGTGTTCTCTACCTAACACGTAAAAACACATAAATTATTGTTTGTCCCCCTATTAATAAATAATCAATTAAGACTAAATACCATTATTTACATTGTACTGTCAACTGTATAAAACCTTTTTTAATTGTATCTATAAAATATTTTGTTTAAAAAGATTCTGATTGTCTATGAATAAGGGGAGAAAGATAGCCTGTCGCTACTAGTTTACTTTTTTTTACTTGTTCATTTAATAAGTACCCAAGACAATAATGATGAAATATAATACATATCTGATGGGTCGATGGCATGCTTGCCTATTAGTTATATCAAATGCTTGACGTTATTTTGAACATAGATTAAAGCAAATAACTCAGCCTGTGACATACACCACTATGTATAAATATTTAACAACTATGTATTTTACAGCATAATGCACCGTACATATATTGTAGCAGTGCAAATTGTGCCTGTATTAGGAAACTATGTCCGGCTCAGGTTCATCCGTTGACAGTGTTCGTGGAGGTGTAGTATGTGTGAGTTGTGAAAACACTTCCTTTTCCCCCAATGCCAAAGGATCTGGCTGAGCTGCTGGTGAGGGGACATACACCATCATTGGTGTTGGTGATACAGGTCTGACAATACCAGCACCTGTGGCTTCTTGCTCCTCAAGAAATCTATCCATGTAATCTGTATGGCCTGGATGCAAGGTATACTTTTTCTTCTCAAGCCGTGTCTTGTTGGCAAATATGTCATGTCTTTCTGTTTTTTTCCATATATAATAAAATTGGACAAGCTCTCCAACAGATCTGGTTCGGACTTTTTGTTGTCGAATTTGATGAAAGTCTTTACCATGTGCTTTAATACCATTTTCAAAATTTCGGCACTCTTCTTCTGACCATACACTGGCATGGGCAGGAGTTTGTGCTGATATGCGTCTTCTTCTTAATGCTTCTTCAATATTATGACCACATTGTTGCAATAAAAATAAAGCCTCTTCATCGTCACGAAGTTGCCTTCCCTTCGGAACAGCATCTACACCAGTCCCAGAGTTCATCACACAAATTTTCTTTATATAGTCTTCTATAACTTTTTCTTCTAAGACACTTGGGTTCCATAGTAATTTATCTTCATTTTCATATGGCAGTGCGTCATCATAGCTACATAAGCCTTCTGGTATGGCAGCTTGGTAATCATTACCAACCATTATAGTTTTTTTCCAATCATCTTCATCAGGACTGTAATCACAATCATCATCCTCTTCAGATGGAGGGCGAGACCCCGACCTTAGACATCTTGTTGCTTCAGGACAGGCATTCTCATTATACAACTGCTGCAATGCTGACTCTGGTTTCTGATTTTCCTCTTGCACTACCTCAGGGATCGGTTCTGCAATTGGCTTATCCATATTTCTATTGTAACCATATAATGCTAAAAGTTCTTCTAAGGGCATATCACCTTCACGCTGGAGACTATTCAGTTCCGCTTTAGGATCCTGATGTTCACCTGCCGCCAAAGCTTCTTCTTCGTCTAGAGTTCTCTCGTCATCGAAATCATTTACCATCATATCCACAGTAGGCTCGAATAGAGATTTGTCGTTTCCCACATCCATACTGGCATCGTGTTCACTTACACTGGTTACCAGCGCGCAATCTGACATGACTACCATCAACGATCATTGAACCACCAGAACATGACATGTAATTTATGATATTTTCAGCCTTATGAATTCTATCGCATTAATATATTTAGAATACATTAGAATTATCATATATAAGGCGATTCACATTATTGAAATTCGAGTTACAAAACAAAAATATTTTGACGCGAAATCTCCTTTACCATGGAGTTGTCAACATAGTCACAGAGTAGAAAAACATTTCTGTAGTTGTCATGAATGACAGATACATTTCAATAATTAATTTTAGAAAAAAAAGCTAATTCTGAGGGAATGATTTTGATTTTTTATAATTTTGCTTATGAATTTCTTGTAAATACCTGGTTCATAAATATAAAAATTTCTAGAAACTTTTATTGTCATTACTAACTGATAAAGTTTTTTGTGCTTTTCAAGTTACGATATTATCTGAAATTAAAATTATAGATATTTAATAGAATAAAAAACAATGGTAGTGGCTGCATTATTAGTTCATCACAAATATGATTTGGGAACGCATCGTTCAGAAATGGAGTTGGAAGATTGTAACTGTTTTAAATCTTGATTGATTCTGAATGAAATAATGAAGTTTTTTCTCTATCATAGTACTTAAATTATAAATATTAATCACTGTTAATGTTATCATCTTTTTGATTAAAATTTTAGGTAGTTGATTTTATTTTTTCATCTTTTTTAATAATTTTATTGATTCATATTGCATCTTTAGCTAAAACATGGAAATGTCAGAAAACTGCGGCAAACAGTCTATAGTTAAATAAAATGTGTCTTTGAAAAAATATCAAATAATATTTACGTGGTACAATGTTAGAGTACAATTTAGATTTTCATGAATAATTTAATGTACGTCTGAAAGTAACACGATATCCACAATGTTACAAAGGTTTTTTGTGCTTATTGTAACTATCGTCAAAGTGTCACATAGTTTTTCAGATATTGGGAGATGGGATTTACCAATAAATGGAGTAAGGTTTAAATTTTTTGTTTGTATTTAACACAATTACTTTGTTAATTTACAAATATAAACATGTAGTTGCAGTAGTATCTTTTTGAAGATGTAGCTGAGTTTAGTATAAAATATTATTTAATTTATTGATCATTTACGATGTTATTCTAATACATAATAGTAATTTCACAGTGTAGAATTCTGTAATTATTTAGATTTTTATAATATACAGTAACTTTATTATATCATAGAGACAATAAATCCTATTATTATTTTCAGAATTTTTGCGAGTTTACAATTGCTAAGTCATTATTTAAAGATTCAGAAGTACGTGTTGTAAGTAAGTATTCAATTTGTCTTTAATATTTAAGAACTTTTTATGTACAGTATTTGTTCAAATTATGTAGTTAAATTAACACCAATCAAGGATGTTAGATTTCTGTGCTAGGGTATGGTGAAGGTTAGGATATCTCTTCGGCAACATTAATAACATTAAAACTTTTGTGATTAGTCTAAACACCCAGTAGTTATTATTCAAGGATACAATATTCTATGGACCTGCACATAATTTTATTTCCGTATTAAACACCAGTTATACCCACCTCGTTTGTTTCTTTTAAAACATATTTTCAAAAACTGTAATTAAGAATAGTATAACTTGTTGTTATGCAATAAAATCAGTTGTGTTTTATTACCACAAATTTAAATAATGTATATTTAATTTTATCTTACCTAGACAGAAATAATCATATATTTCACTAACTTTGATTCTAATTAGTTCTCTTAATCGTAATAATGGGGTTATTATGATCTACATTTTTAAAAGTTCGTAATTTCTAGTTCTAGTGTTAATTAATATTTTATAATTCATTATAGTTCACTGTCATGACACAACAAATGTCTCCGTATTGTATCAGTGGGATCAGAGTCCCTGTTCACCGGACTACTTTCACTATTTTCAAGAGGTTGGTGTATTTTGGTATATTATTTCATCATATAAATTAAGGTGTTAACAGGAATTGAAAAAATTTAATTTTCTACCAGGAGACCATGCTCTTTATATAGGCAAGGACTACACTCATTACAATAAAGTGTTGTTGAGTTAAATCCATTACCTAATTGGACTTGTTACCTTGACAATTAAATTAATAAAATACAGCATTTTATCTGCTTTTCTCTTAGAAGAATCCATTTAATAAAAATAGATACTATCTGATTAAATCATGAACCTAGATGTTTAATTGCCTAATACATTGCTCATCATTGTCATCATGACTATATTCATTATTAATAAGTTTTTGAAAAAAGCTTCTGTGATTTTACTTTTTGAATCATAGTTTCTGTATTATTAATTAACAAATGGAATATATTTTTCATTCATAACTTTTCTTTGTTCTTTTCTTTTCTCAGCGAATTGTTGATTGTTCAAATGAAATTTATGGTCCACTTGCCAATGAGATGTTTAATTCAACTTCAATACAAATGCTAAAATATACATGCCATAATAAGGAGTCCGTATTCCTCTACAGCAGTTTAGACAAAGTTAATGATGGTGGAAAGAAACAAGCTGGGGTTTCTGTATCAGTAAGTTAAATTTGGATGTTAAACCCATGTGTGACTTTCAGTTTTATAATACATTATAAAAACATAATTTTTGAAAAATTCCTGGAAAAAACTAAATAAAATTATGCAAATATACAACTAAACATTATTTCTACATCAGTGTTAAGATAAATCTAAATAATTTTCATACAAATTAATAAAGCACTTGCGGAGTACTTGTTAAAAGTTAGATTAGATTAGAAACTGTTTTTAATGTGGGTTTCATTTATGTAACTAACCATAATCATGTCATTATTTATTGTAATTATTGTAGTATACATCCACAAATAATGTCAAATATACATTAAATTAATCCATCGACATGGCAATCCCTGAAAGATCTAAGCTCAGCAGCAGTGATTATCTGTCCGATAATGACAGTCTTTATGTTTAGTTTTGTGTTTTAAGTTACAATTAGTTTGTGGATGGTGAAATTTAAGAATAACCTTTTTCCTATAGGCTACATTATATTGATAACATCTACTTAATGCTATACAAAAAATTAACAAAAGGTATCATTTTTTCTATGTTCCTGATGACCTAACAATTGTTTCTAAATGAAAAGGAATTATAATTGATAAGTATATTACTTTTAACTGAATCTAATTAATTTTAATATTTTTTAATGTCTAGATCAAGTTAAAGTGGTTAGAATTGAAAAATGCACCAATGAGAAATCAAGGTTATCAATATGAATAAATGATTACTCTGTATATGTGATCATATTGTTACAGCAGAATTTATTTATCATGTTTACCAACACATAGTGGTGTTGTGATTTGATTTACGATCACATTTTTTTCATTAGTTTTTTTTTTTTTGGATATTGGTATCCACTCATTCTCCTGTGAAAAGAAGATAATCAGCAGCTTAGGGTCGGGAGTAGCCGAGCACGGAAGGTACCCGGCCTGTAACCTCCTTTTTATGTAGCAATGCTCGAGGGCTTCCTCAAAAGCCTCGGCACGGGCCGCTAATTTTAATTAGGTGTATAACTCGAATAAAAATTTACTATTTGTATTATTGTTTTCTTTTTAGAAAATGCCTCCCTTGATTGTTGTGGAGAGGGAGGGTGTATATGTGCTGAAGGTATTGACAAAGACTAATACGAAAGATCCTCTAAACTTGTCAATAGGTGTGGAGATGGTAGCTCCCTCCGGGTATTTGTCTGCAGCTATGTGGCCACTATTGCCTGTGAGTATATTAACTGAACATGTTTTCAAAATATGCTATCAATACACATATATATTAAATATCTGTTATTTAAATAGGTAAACAATTTAGCTATGTTTTGATCATAAAGGAATAAAATAAAGAATTTTTACTAATTGATGTGAATACCGAATCATCATCATAACCATTGTCAGTAGTGTTCCATTGGACATAGTTCTTGAGAAATCAAAAACTGTGATGGGCATGCTGCTAATCTCTCTAAGACTTCTTCTCTCTGTCTATTTTATTAGGCTAATCACTAGAATTAATCAAATTAATAAGAAGATATTATAGTGTATAGTGTTGGGTGAAAATAAAAATAATTAAGAGCATAATATAATGTATTTAGCTTATATTTGAATATGTCAGAAATCATTTTTATAACAAATAGTAATAATATAAATTAAATTCATATACTTCTATCAAAATCCCACTGTTAATACAATGTCAATGACTTTGGTAATTTTATTTCCAGTTCTTTGGTGTCATGTGCGGTGTGTATACAATATTATGTTTGGCGTGGTTAGTGGTATGCGCATTACAATGGAGGGATCTTCTCAGAATTCAGTACTGGATCGGTGGAGTTACATTGCTGGGTATGGTGGAAAGTGCCACATACTATGGAGTTTACTCTTCGATCAATAGAACTGGGTGAGTCAATCAGTGAGACGTTACTAATGAATAGTTTTAAATATTAAAATTATATTTTTTTGACGTCATCTCTCATGGCGTTAAATGAAGTGTCTAAAATACTTCATGTCTCATATGTTAACAGTCAGAAACAATCATGGATTGATAGCAGATATAAAATATGGGGGTTGTAGTTAACTAACATGTGGCCCAAGAATCAAAACTTGGGACGTTCATTATAGACAAGTGGTTAGGCACTTGAAGACAGACTCCAATAAAATTTATGTTATATTTAAAAAATGTTTTAATAAAAATTTATTATCATTTTTAATTGCAGTTACTTCAGCTCTGAAGTGTACATGTTCGCCGAATGGGTGTCCGTAGCGAAGAGGGCACTAGCTCGAATGTTAGTTATTATAGTATCTCTTGGATTTGGTATTGTGAAGTAAGTATTAATTATAGTACATTTATTATTTGTGTTATATTGTTTTACGACTGATAAATGTAGACTTCCTGGGTTCTGGGTTCACAAGCTGTGAATTATGTTTGGAAAATAAGGTTTTTTGAAATCTACTGCATGCTGCTGCAGTATTGCTGTGGTCCACCTCTCTACAGACGAGAGCTAGAGTATTTTAAGAAAGTACCACTGTCTACGATCTTAAAGGCATTTAAGACTAAGAGAATTTTTTGGTTAAATGTTAGTTGATTATGAACAAAAATATGATGTGATGCGTAGGCCGCGGCTGGGGCCGGCGCTGCAGCGAGTTGCTGCAGCCGGCATCTGCTGGGCGGCGCTCGCGGGGGCAGAGGCCTGGCTACGGCTGCAACGTCGTGCATCGCGAGCACTGCTCCTCGCGGAGGCTCCACTTTCGCTGCTCGACAGCGCCATCTCTTGGTGGGTGTTCGTGTCGCTTGCGCACACGATGCGCACGCTGCGTCTGCGCAGGTTAGTTGCAATGATTATTGATTATTATTAATTGTTTTAAATTATTATTGTAAATCAACAGTGCTTTGTGGTAGGTAATAGTATAGTGTATTAATCTTGCATACAAGATTTATATTTAAACATCACTGTTTCATCCGTGAAAAATAATTAATTAGATTGTATCTAGTGTAACATTTATGATAATCTTCCAGGTGATCATTATGACCACTGTGATAAGTTATGTAACCAAAGAGAAGAATATGGTTTTTCTTGTTTTGAAAGGCTTATCATAATGTATGTATGTATCTCTTTTAAAGGAACACAACCAAGCTATCACTGTACCGGCACTTTACCAACACTCTCATATTTGCGGTGATATCCTCAGTGGTCTTCATGCTGTACTCGCTCAAGTCATACAGAATCCAGCTCTGCATCACTGTAAGATAAACATTTTTAATATCTATACTTGATAAAACTGGCAGATTCACTGTTGCATTTATATGTTATTGGTTTCCAAGAATTATAGTTTTAAGAGACAATGATGAGTGATAAAGATGGAAAAACTTATTTGCAGAGAACTGTGGTGAGGCACTCATAAGTTCTTTTAGAAGGTTATCGAAAACATCTTCAACTAAACTCATCAACATAGGGCTCCATAATTGTTCTAGACGCGTCCATGTTACAAGGCTAGACAAACAGCCTGTACATACCAGCGGTGAATTGTTACAGGAGTGGAAGGAAGTGTGGATGGACGAAGCGTACTGGCACGTACAGTTCGGTTGCGTGCTCGCGGTGATCATGCTGCTGTGGAGGCCAACCAATAACAACCAGCGGTATGCGTTCACGCCGCTCCTGGACTATGCCGAGGATGATGAGGGTACATTGTTTTTTTTTTATAAAATATTTCCCGTCCGTTGACTACTCCCTGAGATATGAATAGTTTAGATAATTTTAAAAAGTAGTTAATCTATAGAGCGTCTATGCCAAGGTTTTAGAGAATTACTTACTAATATATGAAAAGCCGTGATAGCCTAGTGGTTTGGGACCTTGGCCTCCGATTCGGAGGTCGTGTGATCGAATCCGGCGCGCACCAATGACTTTTCAGAGCTATGTGCGCTTTAAGAAATTAAATATCACTGGCTTTATCCGCCAACCCGCACTTGGCCAGCGTGGTGGATTAT
>DWHU01001628.1:0-11858 GCA_018247975.1 Parides photinus | reverse complement strand
AATCAGTGCTGCAACCGCACGGACCACTCTCTGTTCATTTGTTACCATATTTGTAATAAAGCCTTTATCTTTATTAATTTTTTTATTTGTTCTACCTTTACAATTGACATGTCTCATTGAACTGACTGCCGTAATAAATATATGTACATTAATAATTGAATAAAAACTGGATACTCTCCAGTAATATTTTATTTTTTATAGATTTAAGGCTTAACTACTATTCCACCTGATGCTAAGCGGCGATGTAGTCTTCGATGGCAAAGCGCACTAGCCTAGAAGTGTGGCTTCATCGAGCAACATGCCGGAACACGATAAAGACATTTGGCTTTGCTGATGGGTGGTACCGGAAGCCAGCGGCCGAAGCCTACCACCGCAGTTTGCTGCTCGTTTGGTACTACCCAGAGGACACGTGTACGGTGTCATGTTTTAAGTATTTCCAACGGACGCGGGCAGCTTCATCCTCCAAAAATATCTCGATATATGGGTATGGAGAGAAAATGAACAAAAAGCCAATATTAAGTTTAATTAGTTAAAAGCGGAAACGTTTTCAAATAAAAAAACCAAAGATATTTACGTTTTATTTATTGAATATATATAATAGAAAAATCACATCGATTCTCATAGATTGTGCGATCCACTCGGGGGGAAAATGTAGTGTCGGTGTGGTCGTGCGCCGCCGCAATACTACGCCCCCTTAATCACTCCCCTCCACACACCCACACCGACACATAGTGTCGCATGATTGTGTAAATGCACTAACACACGCGCCGGCAAAGCTGTTTAAATATTTAAATCAGCATACCCGGCGTTTCAACTACATCCTATTATTGCATTTGGAACACATACGAAAATGATTATGTAAATTTATTGCACTTTGTCAAATTATTGTATAATTAATGTACGTTACTATACGACAATAGAGAGGGATAATAGTTCAGGATTGTTCACAATTGGAATAAAAAAATAATCCTTAAATACTTATACTTAGTTACGGCACCGGAGGTGACAGCAAACGCAAGCGTTACAAACAAGCGGAGTATAGGTGGCGACGGTGGTGGTCACGCAGTGACACCCCACCACCCCCTGCCACCATCTAAACAGCTCTGTATAAAGTACAATAGACAACGTCAATGCGCGCCTTTGTCATTGGAATACCCCAGCGGCGGAATTCTTTGCACCAAATTTTTTTGAACGCTGTTACATTTTACACTT
Organism: Parides photinus; assembly: GCA_018247975.1. NCBI lineage: Eukaryota > Metazoa > Arthropoda > Insecta > Lepidoptera > Papilionidae > Parides > Parides photinus. The sequence goes on along the minus strand of DWHU01001628.1, from coordinate 10,646 downwards.
GCCCTAATCAAAGTTCAGCTAAATAAAAATATACTCTATCTATCCTTATCTTTACAATATATAATAACAAATACATACGTCATTTTTGTGGAAATGTCCTGGGCGATTGATTATTTCTCGGAGATCGGGTCCAAGGTGTTATGTATAGAGCTCTTGACAGTCAGATGATTAAAGCAGTTATCAACTCAAAATGAATTTTAATACACAAGGGAAGTTGCTGAAGTTGAAGTGCAAGATCGCGTCTCTCACCCGATTCGGACCTACTTCCCCCTCTCCCTCTCTTTTTCATTGTATAAACATGTTTAGGTAACTTACAGCTAATCTAGTATTAAATGGACATAAACCACAACCATCATAAGTTGTGGAGAGAATATATACGAAACACTGTAAATAATTGTAATATTACACGGGTGGCCCACACGCGGCTACAAAATCTACAAACCAATGACGTAAATAATTCATTTAATTCTTAGTAATGTGCATGTGTTTGTGTCTATGTGTACGGGGGGAGGGGGTAAGCGGAAGTAATGTAGTGTGTCACTGTACGTAAATCGCTTAATGCCGGGACAAGTGTTTCGACAATGACATACTAACATGGATTACTATTAACCGCCGTATTTAATAATATAAGTATGTGCATAAAAGTTAAAAGTGTACCACGACACTGTTGTACGAAACCCACTAAACACACAAACACCACACACAAATTGCTGTAAGGAATAAATGCGAGTATAGAGCGACCCGGCCGCCAGTAGCTGGCGAGGGTGAGAAGCTTCTGCGATATTAAATGTAATAAATACGAATATAAACGCGGAGGGAATTCAGCGATCTGGTCGCGGGAACCTCGCGCGCCCGCCCAAGAGTCGCGCGCATGCATACACGACACAGGAGCGAGTGACTCTTGTGCAGGAACGGAACACCTTGTATATGTATCAACGGTGGGTAAAGAACAAAATATAATAATTATTAAAATACATGTTTGCAATGGTCAGGAAAGCGATAACGTGGTCATCTTGTCTGTCGGCGGCGGCGATGGCGATAGCGGTCCTGGTGGTGGTGGTAGCAATGTAGACACTCACTACACCGCGCGCATACCCTGCGGAAGAAAACAAGAACAGCGTCATACGGTGTGGGTTCGTTAGCGATTAGACGCGAAGGTTTGAGTCTGGACTATGTTAAGGAAGTGGTGTGAGTGCGCGTGTGTTGCTGAATTTATATTCAAGTTTGTTATAAATTGTGATAGACAGTTCCAGAGCCTGTGTGCCGTTTATTATTCTTATTATTAGGTTACAGATTTATTAATAACATAACATAAAAAGATTATACAGAGGCATGCTGGAGATATTCATGCAAAATACACAACCCAAGATGAGAAGTTTCCCACACCGTTAATGATGAGGATGACGATGGGTACTATGTGGAGCTTATGTACTATATTACAGATGATTTCGTTGACGTGCGCAACATCCAGCCAGTGGTGAGAGTACTTACCGGGGCGTGCGTTAATGTGCTTGCTACTCATCTTCACTTATCGCAATTTGCGCACGGAATCGCCGCGAGCCGTGGGAGTGGGGCCGTGCATGTGCGCGTGCGTGAACGTGGGCGTGCACGCCGGCGCGGTCTCCGTCAGCGTCTATATCGTCAGCGTTCATACCGTGGTGTTAGAGAATAAGCGAAGCAATATTATGAGTTAGGACAGAACATGCATCGAAGTTGCGTGTGCACCCAGTGAGTACCACCCATGAGTACAGTAAAATTGTAATGTTTACAAAGGAATGACTGCGTGCCGGACGCCCGCCCACCCCATTAATCCAGTAGACATAGAATATAAATGCGGCGGCGAAAAGCATCACATATGTATCTGTTTACACAAACAGTGAAAGAAATTAACTTAGTCTAAATTTTGCAATAATCCAATGGTGGATTTGTACCAGGAGCAATGGTATCATTAGCAAGCCGTTGTCCAAATCATTTACTTATTTATGATCAGTGTATGTGATATACTAATAAACGAATAAGCTCGCATTTTCAATGAGAATGTCGCGATAATTTTTATCGCATAAACGTTTCGTTTAGTGTTTCAGGCAACGAACCGGCTCGAATCAAACAAAAATCGATTAGGCCCGCGGGGATATCCGGGCAGGCAGCCTAATCGATTTTTGTTTGGTATAACAATAATTATAGGTACAACGCGCGGCGCGTGTAATATTTATCATACAAATATTTTCACGTATCGGTAGGTACTAAACGTAATATATGAACGCGGTTGAGATGTTCGCTTCACGCGATAATACTTATCCAATTGGCCTCAGGTTACGGGGGGCGTGCGGGCTTGTACCGAGTACTACTGATTATATACAGAATATGTGAAATGTAAACATCAGCCCAATTGTGACATTAACTGACAGAATACACCCGCCACCGGGGCTCCTAGGACAGACACACACGCGTATGGCTCCCGCTTATCGCTTTCACACAACAACAGCGCACACTGCGATAATGTACTCCTCGCTAACAAAATAAATGATTACGATCAAATAATTTAAATTGGCACTGTTAACAAACATTGATAGCCCGAGATGAATGTAAGAAAGAATAGAAACCAGAAGTAGCCCAAAAGGTACTAGTAGAAGAGGGTTCGCCATGTGTCCCCGAGGTGATTGTTTTGTATTACAGTTAAGATGATTGATGGCTGATTGTAGATGTTTATCATAATTTTATCTTATCAATTTTCCAGTTGCCGACGAATCCTCTGCTGTCGGCCGTGTCACTCTGTTCTTTATGCAGTGTATGTGTAAGTACCAACTGGGTGAAAACATGGCCGGCGGCTGAAGGTGACGCCACTGTCATAACGTGCCATACGTTAAAGCTTCCTCTTAGCACGAATGCACTTGCTCTTAGATATTAATTCAGAAAAACCCTTTTTAAATAAATAAATAAATGAGTAAATATGGTTGTTAATGTCTGTTTTGTCTGTCGTTGTGATTATTATACAAATCTTATAATATAATTGTATTGATGTAAACCGGCCGGCACCGGTATAAAACCGGCACTAACACTAAAACTCGATTGTTGTGTTATGATTGGAGCTAATGAGATATGTACTGGCTGATCAGCATGTCAGGAGAGTTGGACCAGAAACATTTAATGCACTGTTCCATACAAAACTTGTAACTGTTATGAGATAGTAAAAAGTTTAAAGATAAGTGTACCATTCTTTCATCAGAACAGTACTTACAAATTAAGCGGGAGTGTCGTATGCTGAGTTTGTAAATGTCTGAAGGATAGAGTTGTGCCGCATAATACCTTAAGCTTGGATATATCCACGCCGGTGACACGCTGCACAAGATCAGGCACGCGGTGAACGATGCTGAACACCTCTCCCGCTAGCTTAGCCGCTCCCACCTCGCCGCCACCGCAGGACACCATCGTCACCTTCCGCGCCTGCGACAGCGGTGCGCCCACCTCTGCGGCTACCTGTCGTATTGCACATTAAAAAAAATATTTTATTAAAGTGGTATTTAAGTGTTTACGCATTATTTTTTAAAGAAAACACTTCACTTTAAATCTAGTTACAAAACCGATCGAGCGTACCTTGGGCAATGTCTCCAGCATCATGTCCAGCATCGCTGCAGAGCCGTACTCCTTCCACGCTTCTGCCTTCTTGGCCATTTGCTCCGCGTCTGCCGCGGCCTTGGCTTTGATCGCGTACGCTTCAGCCTGAATCACATCAAATTGTTATTAATCGTAACGCCATTGAGACTTCATACTCTGCCAATATATATTCGCGTATACATATGGCAGGTATAGGTACAACGGTCCCTGTAGCTAAACAGCACCGACTAAATACTTGTGTACTGTTATGAGAATGTATGTATTTACCTCTCCTCGCACCTTCACCGCTTCTGCCTCCGCCTCTGCTTCGAGCACGGTCTTAAGCCGTTGCGCCTCTGCCAACTTCTCCAGTTTAAACTTCTCCGCCTCCGCCGGCCTAACGGTTACATTTGATTTGTGGTTAACATCTTAAGTAATATTTCTAATATAATTTTTTAACGCTATGCAGAAGATAGAGTCGCGCGACCGACCTGCGTACGGTGGCTTCGAGTTCCTTGCCGCGTCGGTGCACCTCCCACTTTTGCACGTTGATCTCCTGTGCACGTTCTACCACGGCGATCTGCATCTGCTCTTCTTTGATGCGCTGCTTCGTCTTGGCGGCCTGTAGTTCGTACGCCATCTCGGCCTCCGCCTACCCAAATCAGATATCGTTGTTATAGCTACTACGGATGAATCACAAATTTTGAACTAAGGTCCTCATCTCTACTAGACGCTACTTGTTAAAAATGAGATGCAAAACGGCAAAAAGTTAGTACCTTCTTGGTGTGGACTTCAACATCGTAGGCCGCCTTCTTGAGCTCGAAGTCGCGCTGCGCCTTCGCGATCTCCGTGTCATTGAGGAAGCGCGCTGCCATGCGCTGCTCCTCCGCCATCGCCTCTTTTATCTTCGCTTCGGCCTGCGCTTCTGCTTCGCCAACTCGCGCATCCCGCTTCACCTCCGCCGTCCGGGCCATACCCAGCGCTTTTAAGTAACCCTGAGTCAAATTATCTTACAAAATCAAGTGCACCATTTACAGAAGTAAATAACACACAGCTGCTGGTCACTTCTACCCGTGTTGAATTAAATTGCTATAATTTTTAATAGAATTTTAATAGGTATATAATACTTTAGAGTACACAGGAAATATATACTTTGAATAAACAGCACGCTGGACGCAGTTATACTTTTTCAAATGTGTGTGGTGCGATGCGATGCAACAAACAAGTGGTCACCACACGTGAAATAAAGCGTAAACAACAACAACACCTCACGCAGCCCCTGGCTATGTTAACGAACATATATGTTTATCAATAAAGCGCCACGGTTTGATAGTGTCGCTTGCAGGCTGGTTGTTATTGTTGTAAAAGCCGGTAATGTTGGTGAGGCGGATATACTAAAGTATGAAAAACACAGAACAAATACAGTTTATACAGTAGCTTCGTTCAAGTGACAAATTTTAAGAAAGAGTAAAAGAAGATCGGCTTAACGGAGTAATTCAGTGGCGATAATAAAATCAATGAAAAGTAGCGCATAACTGCGATCCCCTATGATATTAAGAGCTGACGTGCCGGCGGTGAGCGGCGGCGGCTGCATCCATCCCATAGTTCTCCGATCCAGATTGCGTGTAAAATAATCATGGTAGGTACCCGCAATGCGATCGTGTGTATGCATATAAAACACCATATAATGCCAACTATCTCTACTCAACACTTTTACCTACAACAGCAAATTTCATTTCCAACACTAAGTCTTAAAGTGGCACATACCTTTGCTCCCTGCGGCCATAACAAAACAAAAACAAATCTACTAACACATGTGACGGAAACGGTGACCCGTCCTGGACGGCCGCCATCACCGCCGCTGCCGCTGTGGCTGCTAGCAAGCGCATGATGAGTTTTGTTAATGGTGAATATAAATAAATACACAGCGACTTTACAACAATACAACCAGAGTTCAGTTTAAACAAGGTCGGCCAGCAGTCAGCGGACAGTCAGTAGATAGTTAACCTACCTAGCAGCTATTGAATGAGAACATGTTGGAAGTGATCACAACAAAGCAGAAAGTCTTCACTCACCTCTTCATCTCTGATGTCCTTCAGTGTGTATGAAACAACTGTTATTCCCATGTTGATGAGATCACTAGATGCAACTTCGAACACCTGTAATTTATTTTGTTTCTATTATACCTCAGTTTTTAAGTGTAACAAATAATAATTAACATTTAAATGTTGCCCAAACATAAATATGGTTTCAAAATAAGTGTTTCTCAAATTTTTTGAGCCATGCAACATACATAATTTTTAATACTAAAAAGAACAATTAGCTTTTTTTGTTAAATATAGGGTCGAAATCTAGCACTGCATTTAAATGGCCAGGAGAGAAAGGGTGAAACACATGTGTAGTCCAAGTTTAGAATTGCCCTCCTCTAGGGCCTAGACCCTGCGTTGGCAAACGCTGATCTAAATGGTATTTATAAGTTGCAACATAATAAAAAATAAGAATACCTTTTTCGAAAAAATTTTTCGATCTTTGTAAATTTCTTCAACTGTCATAGAGCCCATAATAGCACGCTGGTGACCCTCGAGAGTCACGAGGGCGATGTGCTGAATTTCCTGCTCCGATTTACCAAGAAATTGCTCACAGGCAGAGAGCAGCATCTCTGCATTTTGACCCTGGATTTTAACCTGTAAACATTAATAAAAATAAATAAATAAAACTCCAACTAATACATTTACAATGAAGATTATACAGTAATGAAATTTAGGCAGGCGCCTCCTATGCCAGTAGCATATTGAAGCTTACTAATAGATATTATTGATATAAGCAAGAATACAGTGAGGATGAATTGGGATAACAATTTTCCTGCACATACACAATACCATTAAAAATAAAAAAATCTGATAGTAGCTGCGAAATATAATGGCAACTAAAATATAAATGTCACATAGAAAACATACTTGCTGGCTCTGCGTAATCACTTACACCTCGTTTCAAAAACACAGTTTAATGTCCTACTTTTAACTAAACATATTATCACCGTTAAAATAAATATAATTGTATTATAATCATCATTCTACAAACCTGTGCAATTCCTGTCACAGAAATTGGCACCCCTTGACTTGTATAGACAGTTGGTGATTCCACTTGTAGTGTTATTGTGTTGAGAGAAATCTTTTGAACACGTTGTATAGCTGGCCAAACAAAAGCTCGTCCACCAGGTACAAGAAGTGGCTTGGAGTAGCAACATCCTATTAACATGTTATATAAAATAGATAAAGGATATCTCATACCCTACACAAACACACATGTTGATATGATAATTTTAAACCTGCTTGACTAACCACCTAACAAAACCCATTTCCAAGTTTCAACAAACAAATGTGTAACAAAAATATTTTCCTAAAACTTTGTTGTGAGGCATCAGCCATAAAAGGGTGTGGTGATTCTATATCATGGCTTAAAAATAAGTTTTGTTATAATTCAATTCTGTATTATTTTGTATATGCATTATTAAAATTTGTAAAATAGCTTTATAGTAGATTATATAGAGTGAATAAGATATATATCATTTATTACATAATGATGAAAGGATGTAATAATTTTGTTAATGTATGATTCCCTGTTTTCACATATCAGAAATATTATTATTATAAAGTATAAAGGGTTTAAATCAAATAGTTAATTTGCCAAAATATGATACGGAAGTTATTGCAACATGACATTAAACGCACAAACATCTTAATTGTTTAAGCGTTGTATGTTATTAAATGTAACCATAAACCCGACGAATTATAAAGTAATGTGTTAGAGGCACAGCATTAAGGAACCATTAAGGAATAATGAATTAATTTTCGCATAGCTATTATTAATACAAAATGTAAACCGCTGAGTTTTATCTGCATTGATAACGAAATTTTAACAATAAAACGCCCAGCTTGATAAATAGTTTTGGCGGCATTTCAAAACTTACCTGAAACAACTAAAGCCTCATTTGGGCCACAAGTCACAAAACCCCAAGTCATATTGAACTATGATACAAACAAATGTTTAATAATGTTATCTAAAAATGAAAGAAAACACTTGAAATCAAAACACAAATCGGCTTTTTTAGGAAATGGTGTCATCACCACAGATATATTATTAAATCCGTATATATTCTAAACATAAACTATCTGTGCTTCTGTAATGAACATTTAAGTATACGTGATAAATATTTTAAAAATCTTAACACATTTTATACAACATCTTTATAATACTTCATTTATTGTTAAGCAATTTACACCTAAGGAGTTTAAACACAAATGTTTTTTTTTAACTAATTTTTAGTAGACTACTGCAAATTCATTTAAAAAGCTGACGATCCCGTCTTTTCTACTATATGTTTTTACAAACTCAAATAAAAATATTAAAATGTTGTTAATAAAAGATTAAAAACAATGAAACGCAATCTATTCAATACATTAGTATTACAAATTTAAGCAACACTGCAAAATGTCAAAAAGGAACTGTTAAAATTCAAATCTGTCATTATGACCACATCTACTTTCTAGAGGGCGTGCTATACCAATCTTTAGAAGTATCGGACACCTAAATTTCTACCATTAAAAACGAATAAAAATTCTTATTCGTTTTTAATGGCTAGCATAGACAATACAAAATGAATTTCCTAAGCATGGAATTTTTAAACAATCATTTACCTGGTTCTAATACAAAAGTATAATATTTATACAAAATTACATATTCCATCTATGAATGATCATTCAAATACTGTACGTTATGTATTGCACAGGCCCACGCGACTTTGCTTTTCGATTAAGTCTTTATTGGAAGTTTTGTATCGGTGGTAGGTTATAAGGAATAATGTTAGCCATCATTTGATTTTATTAATAGATTAATTTTAACTTCATGATCTTTTTATTTAGCCTGCCCTAACAGATTGTCTTATTAAATAACTCTTCGTTCTTTATGTTATTAAGGTCTTGTACTTCATGGACGAGAATTAGATGGATTTGTGGCGAAGCCACATGGGTATTTCTTTTATTATTTCATTACTTCATATATCAAAACTCATCCTTTTCGGTCATTAACCTTTTTGGAAATATTTACACAAATTTAGAATAGTTGTCAAACCTGCCACAGGAAAAATAATTTAATTCATTCTGTCAGCACAGGAATATAAATTGGGATTATTATTGTGAATATATTTTTGATGATCAATTTTATTTGAGCTGTGAACGCTTAATTTAATATCAATAATTACGCCCTCCAGACGATCAGCTCTTTCGGCCCGTTGCAGGCATCCAAGTTGATCACTTGTGCAGGCGAGGGCCGTACACCATGCCAAAAGAGTTAAATTATATAACACCAATTAATAATTACTAGCTGTATTCAGTTTAATTATCCTTAAGAAATCATATTTAAACAATAATTTTGTCATATTTGTGTATAATCATGCAAACTTTATTGTATAAAAGGAAACGCAGAATGTTTTTAAGTGTCGAATTTTATGTAAACTTCTTTTAATATTGAAAGTAGAAACACGCTTGGAAAATTACTTGTAACCAATAAAGTGCTATTATGATCTCACTTAATAGAAACCTCAATGTATCAATCAATAAGAACACAAGAAAATTATTGTAATGCCAACGGGTTCTTTAATTCAGTATTTATAAAAGCAAACGGCCACGGGGATTTTATACTAGCACCCTGAACACGGTATACGTCTCCAACACTTACTTAAAAGTATCGCGAAAAATTTCGCTACAGATATAAATGTACATAGTTTTTTTTTGGTTACAAATGTTTAAAGTTATTTCCATTAAGATAGATATTTTTTTTCATTCACGGATTTGCCGCAAAGGGTTGCCGAGGCTCTTTGTTAACTACCGCGATTGAAGTTTCCGAAAAAAATTGATTATTTTGTCACAAATTAACCAAACTAAAGCTTAGTATTCAAACTTTAGTTTTGGTGGTTTTTATGTAATTGTCTGTCTATTGCTTCGTTATTATTACTATTCAGTAAATCGACAAAAACCAAATTAATTGTTCGTATTAAATCAGTCATTAATAAGAATTTATATAGAGATAATTATACATGATCCATGGCCAATAGGTTTAGGGATTTCTACTGCATCAATGATGCAATTTAGATATGATGTATTAAATAGCAGCATTTTATTATTATGAATAATAAATAACTATCCAACCAAGCAATAAGTAGGTATATATTATAAACAGATGTATCCAGATAATTGAATTTATAATAATGTTCATAGAAGTTCATAGGCCAATAATAATTATTAATAAGAGTTTTCAACCGTTTGAAACGGTTGCGTTGCGGTTTTGAACCGCGTGGTTTGTTTTAAAACAGTTTAAACCGGTTATTTTACATCGGTAGCCACAGCACAGCAACTGCGGGTGTTTTGTCTTTGCACCTGAAATATTGGTTGGACGGTGAGAGGAGTTCCCAGGAAGAAGTCTGGAAAATGGACAGAGATTTCAAGAGTATCTATAACAGAATACTTTAAAAAGGATTGTACGTTTTAATTTCAACATGTTCCTGGCGGAACTGTCAGATATACGAAGAACCTTCTAGGTGAACTCGAACAAGCCAAAGTCCTGTCCATGCTGTTATAATACTCGGATTATTACCCATTTGTCGTCTGCATATTTACCTTACTAAATCCACTATCCAGTGGCATACTTTTCTCGATAAAATTGAGCTGACACGGAATAAAGCTTAGGTATAGATTGAAGACAATGAGCATGACTACGTAATAGACATATAACTAAAGATATTTTCCGTTTTCTCTTACAAAAAGACGAAAGAAGTCTCGTCAAGTTCTACCTACACCGGTTCATACTTGCCACAGATCCATTCTGTTTCGGCGGTAAACCAGTGAACTGTCCTGCAGATATTATTTCACCCTTGTCAGTAATAAGAAAGTATTAATAAATTCCAATTTTCCATTGACAAAACAAATTTATGAGGCGAGAGTGAATGGGCAGACCGGTAGGGGACGACCTAGGCGTACGTATGTCGATCAGATCGA
>DWHU01001627.1:0-11861 GCA_018247975.1 Parides photinus | reverse complement strand
ATGACAGATTCCAAATTCAAACGTAATATTTTCTTTTTTTGAATAGTAACAGTATTTATGGCCAGACTAAGTATTTTTATTTATAATTATTAAATTACAATTTTTATTATTAAGTATTAGTGCCAGAACTTCAAACGTATCATCAAGTTAATATTTTGTACTGACAAAATTAAACATAAACATAATGAGTAAGTAAATGAGGAGAAAATGGTAATTAGTGAAGATCAAAGAGCTACCCGCCTAATTAATAAACTAAGGTCATGATAAACCGCTGTCTGCATTATTCTTGTACAACGAGGATTGTGGATAGTGGTAAAAAAGATTTCGATAAGATGTTTTATTAGCAAACAAAAGGACCTTTCCATTTTATTACATAAATAACTCAAGAAGTTTGGTTCCTGGAAGGTAAAAACGTAATAATTCAGAGGTGTTTAGAATAAGAAATATTAAATTTGTATATAAAAAAGGTTTTTAAAAATGTTTGGTATTTTTTTTGCATCGAAAATGATTAACAAATTCCGGAAGACGAATAAAAAAGGTTTGCTAAGAACTAATTGATAATTTATATTACAATTTCATGCGTTAGTTAGCAATAACTTTGTGTTAACTCATGTAAAGGGGTTTCTAAAAATTAAGACGAATGTTCTAAAAAAAGTTCAGAAAAAGTATTATTTAATGTTTATACAGTCAAAGCACCTATTCGCTTCAACACATGCTAATACGAATACCGCACGGTTCGTTTCCAGCACAGTATTTAGCTCCTGAACGTTGAGGTTACGATTTCGCTGCGGCTCATAACCGCAACAGACGAACGTTTGAATATACAACACTTTGTAAAAATAGAGTTTATTGTAAATATAAACACAAAGTAAAATGCAAATTGTTAGTCAGCAGCCGAAACGGCACCACGTGAAGAAGACGTAACGTTACCTCTGTTCCATTTATTTTTGCCAATCTAATATACTTTTTACATTCATACCAAGTTTCAGAAGTGAACAAATGATTCTAACAAAGGACAAGCAACAAGTGGATTGATTGATAACTATCGTAAACCGAATATTCTTCCTTGTTACATATCATTGAAACATTTAAAACATATACTATAAGATTCGGGTAGTCTTTTCTTCTTCTTTAATCACTGACTTAAAAAAAGTTTTGCAATATTCTCGAGATTTCTATTTAGATTTATACATCCTTGTACGACAAGTTACACAAAAGACCAAAGAATTTAAATTGTCATTAAGCCTGTGTGGAATAATAAATACGAAAAAGTTTTTGGTTTAAATTTAAAATTCTTAACGGGGTAGTGAACGATACATCCGCGTATGGCAATGGTTCTTCAAAACAGCTACTCTGTCAAGACTACATCTCTAATATAAAGCTGCAGTGAGGTATAATCCTGGGTGACGCCAAATTTCTAAAACCGTCCACACCTGGGCCGAAGGATGTTTTGGATTGGAAACCAATTATTGGGTCTTTTGAATTTAGGAGGTTTTTAATTAGAATATCCTTGTATATCATCTTTTGTTGGAATTGGTGTTTTTTTTAAGAATTTCTTTATGTTACGTTTTTCGATTTAGGAAGTTACAGAATAACAATAAATTACTTCTATAACATTTTTTTAGTGGACACGACGATTTTCATGTTTATTACAGTAGATGTTAATAAGCGTGCAATGTTAATACATTCCACGGAGCTTGTAATTTGTGTATAAATAAGTTTCATTTGATCTTTAGTCGCACATAATATAAACAAAATGTTAACCAATACCATTTAAATATGTAAGCGGGAGCGTCTTAAAGGTATACTCTCCTGTCCCGTTTACAAGAGTCGAGTTCGGCGTTAGACAAACTTGAGAGCTAATACCGACCTGTGTGTCCCGTAGAGACAGATTTACGAGGCACTAAACCACAGGCGTCCTATTTCAGGAGCTTCGCTCGATATTTACTGACGGCGTTAAATTGCGTCGATAAAAAAAAACCATAGTAAACTTTGTGCGGAGCGACGGATGCTTGCTTAATATATCCCAAACGTGATCCCATTGATGTAACTGTTTTATCAAAAGTTTATGCAGAACAGATATTAAAACAAATACAAAAAATATAAAGCATAAAAATGTGAAACCTTTTTTGATGATTTATCATCTCCATTCTTGATACTCAATCCTCGTGATAGACAAGTGATTTCGGATCTCGGCCTCCGTTCGGAGATCGCGGGATCGATTCCGGCGCGCACCGATCACTTTTCTGAATTATGTGCGCTTTAAGAAATAAAATATCACTCGCTTTATCCACCAACCCGCACTTGACCAGCGTGGAGGATTAAGTCCAAATAGTCTCTCATTATGAGAGAAGGCTCGAGTCCCTGCAGTGGGAACAAATAATGGTCTGAAAACAAATTATCGTTGTCCTGTATTTTTGTCTACATTTATTTTATCTATTTAATCAACACACTTAATGTTCTTTCAGATTAATGGTCTTTTTTTATAAATAGTCAAGCTGCGAAGTGCAGGTCGGTAGAAAACAACTTATTCATGCGACTTACAAAACAAAGAGAATAACGTGAACGTCCACTACTACTATTGATGAAGATCGAATGAAGGGTTTACAAGTTGACAAGATGAAGTACCGTCTGTTGACAAATTACAACTACGAGGATAATATTCAAACGTTCTTCATGAAAACCTGTGTTAAGTTTTGTTATGATCGGTCTTCACTGGACAAACTACTACTGCTAATACTAGATTCCTAACAAGTGGTTGAAAAACAGAAAAAACACCGCATTCACATTTTAGGTAGGTTTTTTGATGCTGCTGGTGCTCTGACGATGTTATGCTTATTACAAAGATATTTAGTTCAGTGTTCATTAAATTTACTTTTCTAAGAAGATAGTATTATAATCTCCACAAAAATAATTATTAAAAATATTACGAAGATAATATAGATTTCATTAGGTTATAAAAGCTATCTAGTTAAAAATTTGGACGTTTAATTTTTGTTACTGATCAGTAATATAGTTTAATAGTTATTTTGGTTACCTTTATGAATATGTACAGGTAATTTGTCAATGATTTTACTGGTGGGTAGTTTCACAATGTCAAAGCGATTTAGGTTACCGCGACGTGTATGGCAGCCGGTAGGAAATAATGTATTATATTACTTCATACTACTGCTTTGCGACATATTTATATTGCGATTTATAACGAACCCTGGTAATGAGATACAATGAATCACAATGTTTAACATAATAATATTTTATATCAACAATTATTATCAACAAATCCCTACAGCCTCGTTGAATGCCTATCACATTTTATTATGTTTACAGGAACCAAGATAAAGTTACATACTGTATTATACTGAAACTGCGCTTTACGATTTCTAATCATCCAAAAAATGTAAAAGGTTTAAATGGTTGAACGTATAGCTCATTTTCTGTAAATTATCATTTTTTGTATACATTTTAAATACAAAAATGTTACTAGAAAAGACAAAGGTTTTTTTAAATCTCTGAAACTATTGATGTTTAGAAATATGTACCATACATAAATTGACAGCAAATGTGCTATTCAATCACCTTTTTATAACTATTACTCCTATAACTAACCATATAACATATTCCAGTAATGTTTATAACAGTAGGTTTTCTGTAACAATCATGTTTGTTATACGAAATTTGTGAATCCATATTACGCTCTGAAATTATACGATATTATATAATACGTATGCGGGGTTTCTACCTTGCAAAAAAGTCTCTCTGTATGTGTTTCCCGCCATTTGGTTCAGGTTATTGACCTAAATTTACTGACATGTATAAGCAATATAGCAGTTTCGGCGGATGTAGAGGGTATCACAGAAAAAACACGTGCATACAAAGTAGCTGTTAAAGGATATTGGAGCGATTCACATCGTGAAATCATTTAGCTTTCAAGGGTCCTTTTTTCTACTGTTTTGCAACAATTTCTGCATAAATGTCTCTTAAATTACTTAAACATTATAGGTTTATTATCTAAACACACTACAGATATTGTCTATTGTAGGTAAATTGTTAAGAGGTTTTGTTGATACTTATTTCATTGGCGTAATTTTACGTTGTAAGAGATTGTCACAAGATGTTTGTCTTTTGACGTAATAAAGTAACTGAAACTTAATCCTTTGTAAAGATATTTTTGGATGTAATTAACATTTTATTATTACTACTAGTTTAATTATTCGTTAAAATTAATAGTATATGTGTTGGTTTTATACATTTCTGTACGCAATTAAAGGTAAGATCATGACAATACAATGTACAGACAGTACTTGTAACGACGGTCGGCTATTTACATACATATAGTCGTAAAATTAACTTTACCGCTTTTAGCTAGGTTTTAAAGCTCTTGAAATTGATGACGGTCATTAAATTGTGAATGCGATGTTTGTCGGTGTCTGCAAACACGAGAGCAAAATAACAGAAAACATTAATTTTGTAGTGTACATCTAACCAACGGAAGAGATCAAGACTTGAGATCATTAATAAATCTTGAGGGAAGTTGCGATCGCAGCTTTATGCAATAGTTAGATAATGCTTCTAGAATACTCGGAGAATAATTAATTTCTTTGTAATAAGTTATTGAAAATACGTAAAAATTAAAGGTAGTTCGTTTAAAATAAATAACCTTTAAATGTTGTCCTATTAGACAATATATATTATTTATCATGACAATGGTGTATTATTTACATTAGCACTACGTCTTTTTCCCCAAACGCATTTTACATGTTTTACTCGAATTACTATAGACTCGGATAGATTTACTGAAAATATATAATATATTTAGCTGTCGGCAATAAGTTCAACTGACTTTATTATTTAAGGAATGTATAAACTCAGATGTCGAAATGACATGAAGTTCGCTTCAAACTTAGAACTTTATTGAACCCACGGCTCATTTCGAAAATACTTCTACATTACCTTCCAGTACAGAACGTCGATGGATTCTGCTTATTTGTTTTTTACATTGAACCAAAATTAAGTGATTATAAGTGGGTAAATTTATAATAAAATAACTTAACGGATAATTACGTATGATTCGCAACGATGTTATTAATAATGTAATTATTTGGCTAAAGTATACAAACATGTTATATTAATTCGTTAATAATGAGTAGGAGGTGAAAAAAAAAACCGACACAAAAATATCAAGATTACTTTGATGTGCAGACAGTTTTATTACCACGTGCCCAGGAGACACTATTTATAAATACGGTCTAATAGCAACGAGAAAAGCCGAGCTATTCATTGCTTTGATGTTAGCGTAATCTTTGCCGTGTATATTTCATTGGAATAGTACCTGTTCTTAAACAATTTGACAGTTATATACGAGAGGTATTTGATACATGAACCATACATCTTAAAATACTGTTTCAGTAGCGTGCTGCTGAGTTTAATATAACGAGTTATAGTTAAATATTGAATCCTAGTCAGATTATATATATTGATTAATATATTATAACATGAACAATTATTACAGGAATAACGATATCCGGAGTAGGAGTGTTTGTTATAAACTCATAGTTTTATCGGTTTAGAGTTTATAATTTAAAAGTAAAAAATATTAATATAAATATACATATAAGCAAAGAAAGGGTGGCAAAATATCTATTGATGTTATAAATCATAAATTAATCTTATAAACATAATTTTTTTTGTGGTTCGTTAGAGCGAATAATTTTTCTATCTAGATAAAAACAGACGTACGTTATGACGGTGTTTATCTGTCTGTATCTGTGGCAAGGAACTTTCCAAGATTTGATTTGGATCTTTTTTTGTTTGAAAGGTAGATCAGTAGAGTTTTTATTTTGATAGAATTTATGCAGATCTTTTTAAATTTATATCTGGCAGATTGTTTTTATATTCTTGTTTATATACTTCATTGTTATATGTAATTATGATTTTATGTGTAATTACGTACGTGATTATGGTATAACGCCGTTTATGTTATTATAACAATGTATTATATTTCCTTATTTACTTTTTATGAAAGTGGGATATTTATACTAAAATAACATTATACGTTCTTCATCTAACGTTATTTTTCGTTTATCCATGACAAATATGTATAGTGGATATCACGACGATTGAGAATGGCGACATAAATGTTATGACGTCAACAAACGAATGTCGTTTATAAACTGTGCCAACTACATAACAACGTCGGTTACAATAAATCGTAAGTAGTTGTACAGACTAAATGAACATTTGAAAATCAAAACAATCCTCGGACAATAAACCTTCATGTAAATCAAAATTATCTCCGCAAAAATGAAAAAGAAACGGCAAACATACCACACATAATATTTTTTAAATAAATTGCTATGAAAATACGATAAATTGTATCAAAAAACCTGTTTTTTGTATTAAACATACAGACAGATTACTCTGTTATGAATATGTCTTATTAACTTTGTTTTTCGTGATTATCTTAATTTTTCTGATGTTTAATTAAAATTGTAATACTAATAAAGTAGAGTTAAATAAATTTATATATTTTTAATATATTTTATTGCTAGATTTGTGCGCTTTAATATCAAGGACAATATGCCGTTTACTATCAGGTGGGATCTTGTAGCCTAGCGCTAGTGTATTACTATAATTAAAAAAATACTTCTGAAAAAGGAAATGCTGGCGCAAGGCGAAGGCCATTTCATATTAAATATTCAACGTGTACGTACTTTGTTGAGAAACAAGCTTTTCGCTTAGGAAATATCTATCGGAAATTCTTGTTAAAGTAGATAGCGTTGAAGATTAAATTATTTTTTTGTAATATAATTATAACTAGAACAAAATTAGTTTCGATGTATTTTCAATCCTTTTATTACTCGTGGTTACAAATTATGTTGTCAAGACAAAATATTTTACCTTCATTTTGTACAAACCATTATCATGTTAAAATTTTAGACAGTCAACAAAATTGCTCGTTTTAAATTTGTAGAAAGAATTTAGTCGTTATACGGCCTAATTAAATTAATTCTCGAAATTAAATTTGTTTTTAGTCTGTGAAATAATAAACAATATAAATTATACGTTTAATTTCTACGCACCCTTTGTTAGTATGAAACATAAACCTTTTTGAGAGAAATTTAAATTTGATGGCACGCTGTGGATATACTGTTTGTGAAATATATCAATTTCCTAAGTTTTTACTTATTAACTTTTTTACCAGAATGAATTTAAAATTAAAGTTAAAAATATTATAATTAACAAAGGAGTTCACAGCGTCGACGTATATTTGAATAGCAATAATCTGTGGAAATAAAGTGTTAACTCCCAAGCAGAATGTTATTTAGAATGTAATGCATTTGAGAATTACATATAATAAAAAAAAGGTGTAAAAATGGTATAAACATCCCGCTGAGTTTCTTGGCGTCTATTCTTTTTAAGTATAAAGCATTTCTTTTGCGAATGGGCAATAGGCTTTGACTAGATGGTCAAAGGCTGGTTAAAGGAACGAATGTTGAATAAAAAACTTCGTTCGTAACTTGTAGATTACATCATAATAAATGATTTTTTAAAAATTGTTGAAACAAAGGCACAAACAAACTTATTGTTATTCTTCATCGATGTCGTTGTCTAATGGTCTCTTAATAATATAATTGGAAAGTTTAATTTTGTGACATTATTGTATTTGGAATGGATGACGGTTAATTTTCCATTCGAAAGTCAATTGGAAAACTTTCATTCAATTACGAAGTTCCAGTCATTCTTAAATAGCGATGGCTTTAGAACTGAATTATCTCACGAGGAATTTCTGAAAACAGCTGAATATTGAACTATAATTTTGAGGAATATCATTGTAAATATACTGTAGGAGAGCAAGAAGCGAGATGCAATGAAAATATACAGTTTAGTGTGTAAACGATGGTAAACATATATCACTCACATGACTGAGAAGTGATTAATCATGTGAAGTGAATAATGGGTATTTTGTAGATTTGTTGATAACTAATGGATACGTTATAGTGCACCAAATAGAGGCCCGTTAGGACTAATATGCTCAACTATCTGGCATTAAAAGTCCGTGGGTTAGTTATATTGATTTCTAAAACTTTTTAAAATAGTCAATTTTGTAAATTAGGAATCTAAGACAGTATCCCATGAACAGTTAACTATGAAACTTCTACATTCCGGTAGACGATTATATAACGCCAGTGTATATTTATTTTTATACAAATTGTAGCGACTCTAGTGCCAACGGAAATCTAAAGTATTTTTGACAAAATGATACTCGTAAGTTAAATAAATCAAACTAATTTAGAATGTTTATAATTCTACGTGTTTTTGTCGGTGAAAATTAATATTTACAAATACATTACTTGTAATTTTTAATTCTTCTTTATTTTTATATCTTAAACTAATTCATAATGAAAGTATTGTCAAATTGGTTTTGGAAGTTAGGTGGAACAAATAAACACATTTTGAGAAGCGTAGCGTATTCCAAATTTATTCCCATAGATAGGCTCGTTGTTTGGTTTTTCTTAATATTTATTAGTATCACCAGCTGACATGATCAAACAATATACGGCTGTCGCCAGGTCCGCAATTGGTAAACTCAGGAACCAGAAACAGAAACAAAGCCACTAAAATACAAGTCGTTGGAGAATTGGTGTTTGCCATATTTCTCTACGGGGCTTAGACGAGGAAATTAACAGAAAGTGAAAAATAGAAGAAAGACGCTATAGAGACGTGGTGCTGGAAAAGAATACTTGCCATAACCTGGACACAGCTTCGAACAAACATCTCAAATCTACTGGAACTAAGTAACAAAGAGCTTTTTCTTCCATTTATCTTCACTTTCTCTGGACACATCACAAGGTGGGTAAACACACCTATAGTCATAAATTCATGTATGTTATATGAATTTATGGACTCATGAGATTAATTTTCGTGTAAAAGTTAACGCATTTACCTCGAGGTGAACGACGTGTTTGTTTATTTAATAAAATACTACGATTATTTTAATTTTTAAGTCAAAGGTTTTAGTATCTCATTTTTATAGTAAAGCAACTGTAGAACCGAGACCCGTTTCTAACAAATACTAAAATGTAGAAATAGAGTTGACAATAGTCTTTCTTTTGCGTTTTAATTGCATCTTATGAAATGCTTGACTAGAACACAACGGGTCTTTCCTCAATCTCGCTATATTTAACCCAGATCTTTTCTGTCGGAAATAGTAATACTAATAATAAAGACTTTCGTTTCTATATCCTTATTTTACAATTGAAATGGTAATAATAGTATATTAATATTTTTATTAGTCAGTTATGGCGGTTTCTTATGTCGTCTGCCGACTGGGTCTGCTGCCTACCTTTCTCTATCCTTCTGGTTCTTTCCAATTTGTTGCCTGTATGATGCACCGGTTGTCAGTGTAACGTGATATGTTGCCACTTTAGTTTTAGGGCATGTGTAACCGAATAAGTTATTTAAATTTTTTATCTTATTACATAACTTAAATTTTTTCAGATTTTTTGTTGCGTTCCTCGCCATACTTCTTTATGTGGTGCGGATCTTTTGTTTAGCTCTATGGTATTGTGTGTTTGGCATCCACATAATAAATAAAGTAAAAGGCTGGTATTAGATACAATTATTATATTTATAGAAAGAATAAACCCCTTTTAGGATAAGTAACCAAATGATAACTATTTAGTTTCCAAATAATAATACCAAATAAAAATACCAAAAAATACAAATTTAGGCAAATACTTATTTAGGCAAATGCCTAAATAAGGTTATATTTAAAAATACTTAATTTTAATTTATGTCCAAGAAATAAATATAATATAAAATTTCAGTTAAAAATGACCTAGATAAAGTGTTGCCTAAAATACTTGAGACGGGCGAAAAAAGGACTTTGTGGACGGAAATTTATTTGGGACGTCAAGAGGTCCATTGTCAGACTGGCTGTCCTTTACTATAAAAGTTTTGTCAGCAGCGAAATGTCTAAAATATACTGATGGACGTTTAAATTGTATTCATTATAATGATGTTTCTTCCCATACATATATATGAAATTTAAGTGCTAGGCACTTGTCGGTGTAGCAATTTCCACGTCTGTCTATTTAGAGCCGTCTTTTTCATTTGTTGGTTTGATTTTAATTGTACTGTTTCTTTCAGCGGGTCCGTAAATTTTCTTCTTGGTCTTCCCTTTTTTCGTTTAGCTTCTATTCTTCCCTAACATTTGTAATTATTTTAACATAATATCTGACTCTATTGCGCAAAACAACAAAGCTTGTATGCTATTGTTTGGCGACAGACATAGGTGGGTTGTACTTGCCTAGTCCTTTTTCGGCAACGCACTTTACCTTACATACAGATGTATTAGACAAAATTGGAAAGACCTTAAGTCTAGCAGCGGACTGCTTCGACTTGATAATGGTTATGATATTATATTTTCATTATCATGACACTTATTAGACTATGACGTAGTGAAATCTCTTTAGATATTTGTAAATTGCTCATAGTTGAACTGTTATGATCGCTTTTGCCATGTACAAAAGATATGTTGTTTTTTTTCACCTTATGATTCTATGTGGAGAGAACGCAAATACTACTATATAAACGTACTGTATTATTTTTACAGAATATTGCTTCTATTAAATATATTATACTTGTTTTTAATAATATAATACATATTCAGGATATCCATATGTTTTGTTATTAACGATGATATTGACATTTCTCAAGTTTGTTAATGCATAAAATTCTAAAGTTTGCAGTCAATATTTACAAGTCAATTATATTCCAAATAGTATCGATGAGTTTTCGTTTCATTGGCAAACGTTTATCTCTGCGAGTGTTGTTGACAACTTTTGCTATTTCTAGTTCAACATCAAGGTTTACAGGTGTTTCGTGGATATTACTAAATATATTACATTTTATGGATATACTGTTATATCTATTGATATGCTTTTTCGAGGATAATACACCTTAAAAAATCCACGGGTGTGGTATAACAGAACATTTTACAATAAACGTCTCTAATGTATTTATAAAATCACATCAATTTTAAAATTAAAAATAACAGTGTGTAAGTAAAGATAGTTTTTTTATGTATCACCGTTTTATAATATCTATTAGATTTCGTTAAGTGCTCACAAGCAGTTTTATCTGTTTGTTGGACATAAAATAAGTAATAGTGGCAATGTGCACAGTAATCGTTAGATACTATAAAATGTATAAAGCATTATTGAAAAAGGAGGGCACGACGATATTATGATTTTAAAACGTATCACTTATTTTTTTTATTAATTTAGCTATGGTGGTTTCTTAGGTTTTAATTTAGTTACGTTCATAAACATGTTACAGGTACAGTCTGTGTATGAGCCTTGTAGGTACGCCCAACGTCTATAGCCATTTTTTTTATTAATATTTATGGAGGGTTTGATCATTAGATGATTACATCACCCTCATGGTACAATTTAATTAAAACTACTTAACTTAATAAACTAAATATAATCAAATTCTACGCCGCAGGCCTATTTATAGCCATTGCAGGTTCAACTTTTGCTGCCAAAAAGCACTGTGCTGAATATTACCGTGTTCCGGTTAAAATAATGTATATTTAGTCAAATTACTGCTGTTACTAGACTTCAAACCACATGTTTTAAGTTGCCGAGAACTTAGTAGTGCTTTGTGCCCATCCTAATCAGGGTAATGTTTTTATGGCTAGGTGTATCAGTTGAACATCTCGTTCGTCTTCTTTCGTTCTTCCTTCGTATCTAAAAAAGAGTAAATTTAACAGTTTGTTATACTTATAAATACATGGGGTCCACATTGAAATGGATAATAGACTGTAAGGGCCACTACAGTTTAGCTAGTAGATGTTT
>DWHU01001626.1:0-11867 GCA_018247975.1 Parides photinus | reverse complement strand
GTATTCTGTATAAAATGTCTTTATTTTTATTATTTGGTGCTAATAACACACAATTCCCATAATATATTTTATTTAATACCCTACAAAATTAATATGGATTTCGAAAGAAAGCTACAGCTAAAGAGCCATCATCATTTATTTATAATTAAATATTTTTATTACCCAATAATAGTTATCGTATTTATTTAGGACAAACAGCTACATAAAGTTTTTATATGAAAACATTTAGAAGAAATGAAAACGTTGAACTTTTCGATTTTTTTTTAAGGAATATTTAATAGAGTTGTGGTTATAAAGACAATTACACTTGAATCGTAAAACACAAAAAGTTGTAAATAAAGATATTGACGTTATAACAGGAATATAGAATCGGGTAATAGTATTAACATTAATGAAATGAATTTCTATATACTATAATATATTCGAGAGCATCGCGGAGCCATTCTCAGTGTTCCGCGCATCGTGTTTCTAGATTAGTGCATTTCAGTTTGGAGCGTGACTCAGTAGGCAATTGTACGTCCATTCGCCGTGGGATAGTCGACTAACTCGGCTAACATTTACCACTAAATCGCTTGCAAACGTTACACGGACTGCACAATTTATATAAAACGGGCTTACACTATTTGAATAGGGTGCAAGGATTGACTGTTTTAAAGGTTATTTCTTCTATCATTTAACAGTTGTAAATACCATCAGCGGTCACCTATACACGGTCTAAACCAATCATTCCCAATGTGAAACCCACGCCCCACTGGGGGACTATTTGATTATTAAAGCCAATACGAAAATGTATCCAGACTTTAACACTAATTTAAGTTTTTAAACGGCAAATAATTTTTTATATAAAAAATTACAAATGATACATAGTTGGCTCAAAAAGGTTGGGAAACACTGATCTAAACTATCAAACATTGCTAAATTGTAGATTCTTAAAGCACTTTCGTTAATTTTAACAACATATCGCATGTATACAGAAAAGTTCAACCAAATAACTTGAGTCTGATAAAGTATTGATAAAGTAGCAGTAAAACTAACAAGTCTTTCGTGTAATGGAAATGTTAATTTGAACTTGAGATTAAGTTAATTATACAGGTGAAGTTATATTGTTTCATATCTTGCTTTTAAACTGCTTTATATAGATATGAATGAACTTTCTAAAGCAATCTGTGTGATAGATTTACGAATGTATAAATTAACTTTACATTTCAATACATATTCAATGGTAAAAAACTCGCAGTAACTTTATATAATATAAGTAAAATAACACCACTCATTTTGTTTTTAATCAATAACTAATGTTTTCACTCGTAATATAATTATATGAACATTAATTAAAAAAGTTGACCTGAATTAAAACAGTTTTAATTGAGGCAAGAACCGTTATTTCATTTAAAAAAAAGGTAATTTAATAAAAAATTTATCAAGTTACACGTGCTTTAATAAAAAAACAAGCGGAGACGTATGTGATTACTTAAAATTAACTTCAGATATAACTATGCAGATTAAGTTAATTGGGGAGTACCGAAAATAAAAACTTTTGCTACTAAAACTCTTATTAGGGTGCGTAGATTAAAACACAACTTACTTAACTTGACATTATTCAAATAATTCAACACAGATTATAAAAAATATTTTATGGTTTTCAACAATTTTTTTTTGGCTGGAATAAATGATATAATACTATTAAATAAATAAAAAAAATACAATATTTACAATATATATATAATATTGATTTGTTTTCTTTCCACTCTTGGGAAAAGGTTAAGATCCTAAGACCATGCAGCCTCGTATAAGGAATAATATTTTTTTTAATCGCTCCATAAATTCCACAGATAGTAATATAATATAAAATAGTTTAAATATGAGTAATTTATACATTTTTAATGTATTATTTATGAACTTAACGTATTAGTGAAATCTGCTTATGTTAGTTTTGGTATTTTGAGAACCAAAATATGTTCGTAGTATTAAGTTAAACGGATAACGTTGCGGTTACGATCCATTAAATATCTTTTATTGGAGTTAGAATAGTATTAAGTTTAATTGTTATCTACTTTAGGTGCGTGTATAAAGATGTTGAGATGCGCGTCCGACTGTATGAAACTGGTTTGAATATTCATAGAGTACTGAGTGCCAACGCCCGCTTCACTATGCCGATGACATAATGGAGCCGAACGGATTTATTGTGCCCGTTCCGTCTTGATATTCGGCATTGTCAGGGTTAAGATAATGTGCTCTAAACACATTAATTACATACGGAACTAATTCACCCATTATTTATATCTATGTAAATTTTCCTTAGGACTGTTGGCTTTTGAAAGGAATCGTCTAGGTAAAGTCTATATCAAGTAGTGGAGTATTGTGGAACTACAACAAGTACAATACATAATGTAAGCACTGTATTGTGTATCATTCTAATAATAGTCAGACGTGTTCAAAAAAATCCTTCGGCTAATCAAACTCTATCGGATTTTTTTATATAATTTATTCCACCGTCGACTTTCTCGGTCTTGATTAATTTTAATACAGATAAAGAGGGCGTTTGATAAGTTAATATAGATACCTATACCAAAAGATGTCCTTGGCTTTTAACGCATAGTAAGTTATTGGATGATAATCAAACTGTATTATTGTATATGTTACACCTTAGCTAGAATCCAATAAAATTATATAAAATCATTAATTTTGACGTATCAATAATATTATTAATAATGTATCAACTTGTTAACAAATGTGACCACAAATACAAAGTATCGCTGTCACATAATAACTCTTGTAGAAGATTCTTCAACTCGTTTTCTAGTTAATTAATAAACACTGCAATTAAAAATGGCGGAGGCAGTACTTAATCGAATAGATTACCATAAGTCTTTATCGAAAATATATCGATCTACCAAATAGAGCTTGGTTTGTAAGCAATGTATTATAATGTCATTTATATGCGTTACTTTATAGTTAATCGTGGTACTAAATACAATACGCTTTCAGCAGACAGTTAATTAACGACAAGAAACACCTGTTGTAGAGTTCAGTCGTGTTATAAACTAACCAATAAACACTTTGAACTGTACAACTCTATTAATATAATTGGCCTCTCGGTGCTGTATACTTGATATAGTAACTAACCGTTTAATAAATACGGGTGTTGTGCTGAAGGTGTTAAATAACTTGTAAGGTCCAGTTGGGGTCAAACACAATTGTGGAGTACTTTAAACAGGTACTTAAGAGGTTAAGATCTTTCTTAGAGCTCATTGCGAAAACTTTGCGCTGTCAGTAACATGTAGCAGACAGGTTATTTGTAAGCTCATTATGTGTAAACATAATAACTTTATACATAACTTACTACACTTAAGACGATTATTTATAAATTTTGTTTAAAAGCTGTAATGTATGTAAGTATAACATATGACGTCTCATAATATTCCTGTTAATGTTACAGTAACAATCTCTACGTTTAAAGTAGAACCGATGAGTTTCATGACATTTTTTTGTTAAAACATAATAGAAATATTACTTTTTCATACAAATTCGCTCTGGACAAATACAATAACGAATGCAGAATGGGCGTAGACATAAACAAAGACAATTTAATAAAGTTTATGGAGGACGAACTGAAAAGGACATTATTCACCAACTACTGCTTGGCCATAATGAGGAAGGCAGCAAAGTGCAATAACTCCATAATAGTCTAAAAAAACTATAATATATATAAAAAAAAACCCAGGTCTCATATATCAATTGATATCAAGTTTGGAAACAAATGTTGCTACATCAAAAATAGCAGCAAGAAATAACAGTAAAATTAAAAAAAAGGATATAGTACTTTTGTAATATATACATGAACACATTAATAAATATGTAAATAAATTAACCTCCGACTGGTCATTGGAAATCATTTGGTAAAACATTTATAAGTGGGCTAATATGCTGAAAATATGAATATAGAATATAATATTTCATTAACGTTGAACATACCAAGATTTTACATTTATTACATGCATTTAAGTTAGCCGATTGCAATTTCGAACTATCAAATGTAGAGATCGCCCGGGGCTCGCAAACTTTATACCTTTTAACTATATTTAGACAGATGCTTGTTAGGAAAAACGAGTCTCGACGTCAGGCGCATAATCCTCTGAAACGTTGAATTACGAATTAATTTCTCCAAGTTTTACTATATATTAACAAACAAAAATATTCACATTTTATATTATCATTCTTGCCCTTGCTTAAATAAGTAAAACTTAATCCAGTTTTTGGATCAACATTTACCAAAATTCTTATTAATTATTACAAATTATAGTTAGATGTATTCATCTGAATGTCTAAATCATGTTCATTATAGAAAACTATAAATAATAAAACAGAAAATATTACAAAGTGTCTAATAATACGGAATAGAAAGAAGTATATAAAATAAAAGAAAAGACAGATATAATTAAGTTTATAAAAAAAAACTTACCGAAGGTTCGAGACATAACTAGCTTAAATGTGACATAAATTTATATGTATTTAGATAACAGGAAGTACACACGGATGTATGATCTACTCGTGAATACTGTGCTAATGAAAGTAGATAAATTGCTTTTCAAGAGAGTAAGGAACTTGTTAATGTCACATATAAATAAATAGATAACATATAACTAAATAAATGAGTAGACTCAAATAGTGACGAGCAGGTTACACGATGAACAAGACAAATACGATAAACTGATCATTACGTTCCCGAAGACACGGGTCTTAAGCGACAGACGTCAAGACAAACAATCGTAGGCATCTGTAAACAGTTAAATTATATTATAAAAAGTTGCCGCATCGTCCGAGATTAACGTTCCAGGTTAAATGTAACCGGTCCAACGCTGGATGACTCACGCTCATGCAGCCAGATTACAAAATTTTGGACAAACGTACGCTCAGACATAATGCCATTTAACAAAACGCATGCTACTAATCCACTTGTAAATCTCACCCGTTCTAGATCGACAAGCGATAAAGTTTCGTTTTGTTTGTATTTTGATTAGTATCTATTTTTCGCATATATTTAATAACGATCTTCTTACCACCCGTCAATGTTTACATCCATATAATTACATTATAGCATATTTAAAGTTGATTATATTGTTTATAATTAGGGCATTGATAGTTATTAAATAAAATTTTCATGTATATAAATTACTAGCAGACTCAGCCACGCGTTAGTATGCTAAAGTTTTTGTTATATTACATTGTAGTAAACTATATATGGATAGGGTAAGAAGAATATCAGTCATGGGCACCACCACGCTTTTTTACACAGATTTGAATTTAATTTACACTTCAGTCTGAGTAAAACATGGCCGGCTATGCAAACACCAAAGATTAGAATAACATTAAATGTAACTATATTGCATTTACTATAATATAAATTTAACTTATACTTTAGCCTCAACACGTGGTGGTTATGATATTAAATAGTAGCTAATATTAAACGTCGATACATTTAAAACAGCGCCATCTATTGAATACTCTCATCTTGTTGGAATCGTTTGGAGCTAATAGATAATTGTGACTATCAACTATTAAACAAGTAATTTGCAATAAAACAATATTGCGACTATAAATTGAGATATAAGTTATTCTATCTCTTAAGTTGGATTAAACTGCACATGTTGTGCAAATTTGATTAAAATCGGTTATGTAGTTCAAGAATCCATCGCGGACAAACAATGTGACAAGTGAATTGTATATAATGCTAAGATAAGGTCTCTATATTTTTGAAGTACATAATATAATTATAAATATATAAAAAAATTCAACGTGCGGAATATTTTCATAACTTTTTACTAAAATAATTGAGAATGTAATTTCTTCGTAGTTGATACGAAAAGTGTTATTTACATAAACAAAGTCCGCGGGAAGTACAAACGCAACTATGTAATAAATAAAATACTTCTAACCTTATATGCAATTTATGTTATGCAGTAAAATTAATAGCTTTTCAGCCACAACAAAACTTTACTTATCTCCAATCTAACGAGTCGGTGAATTCTGAGGATCCGCGAATAGTTTTGCGCCTTTTTACGAAATGCCGACGTCTGAAGGTGTGCGGGAAAATTCGGCAAAATGGCCGAAACGCATCGAAACAAACAGCCCGCCGCCGCGTCCGAGTGCGACGTGAAATTACTCACTGAGCTGTCGGGACAGGTTATACGAGTTCGTTTCCTCGGTACCCGGAACGGGTACATTTAGGGGTCCGTTATGCGAGAGGACGTAAATGAATTACTGCAGCGATATACTCCAATTTATTAATATCAGATTAAATCGATTAACTCTGTGTGGTGATATTGAATAAATCGCCAATTATTTCAATATAATATCGAAAATGTGTAAACATTTCTTGGAATTACATGTTTTTATTTTAACTTTAGTTTTATTTATACTTTATAATTAAGTGATGAACAGGATAAGAAGTAATTGGTGAGTAGCCCCTACTCATTGCAATATGGTGCTATCTAAGATCGTCATACAACATAATATCGACAGGTTTATTGTGTAAGTTGGTAACTCACAATATCCGAAAGACACTAGGCGGTACCTGTTAAATTGACATACCAATAAATTATTTGCTACTTTAAATACTATGTATAAAGCGTGAGATTTTACAGTGTACTAGCACCTAACAGATTTCCGACAATATCCGTAATATCCTTTCCCAGATATCAGTTTACATAGTTTATAAGATAAAATACTATTGCTGTTTAAATTGATAAAAATCTTCCACAGATTTATGAGGGTTAATCGCTTTCATAGATCCTTTATCTTCTGAACACCAAACAGTTTTTCTCCTTATAGTCGACAACGAACGTATTTGACAGATAAGGATAATTTTAATGGCTTTGCAAATATGTAAGACATATGGTTTACACTGCAATTCGTTTACACAATAAAAAAATGGTAAAAATTGAACTAGCGCAACGTTATCAAGTAGTATATACATTGAAATACTATTAAATAGTTTTGACGATCGCAAATGTACACAGATTAAATATAAAAGAGATAAAACTGTTTTGCCACATTCCTAACCTAATCTTCCTATATAACTGTAACACCAGCATCAGCCGATAATTCTGTATAAAAAGATACTCTCGCCGTAATAAATTATAAAATTTTAATTAAAAATTTAATAAGTACATTATTAAATAATGTTTTTACTGATTGTTATTTTTAAAAATGAAAAATATGTATTTTTACCGGCAAGCGCTCCATCACTATACGTTATGATGACGGGACATCACTACGCCGGCGTTCCGTCAACATGTCTGACAGTTGTCCGACATTTTGACATACGTTGTGGACCGCACGTGGGCATATCTCCTACGCGCGAGGTTTATACTGTTGTTCATTATCATTACTATCAATTCATACTATTATTGTTCACTAATGAACACAGGCCTCTACAATCGATTTCCAATGGAACTGGTCTGATGCCATCAGTGTTCTATACCAGATCTTCGGTCTACTTCTCAGGCGGTCTACATGGTTTCCAGTCAAGGAT
Organism: Parides photinus; assembly: GCA_018247975.1. Lineage (NCBI taxonomy): Eukaryota > Metazoa > Arthropoda > Insecta > Lepidoptera > Papilionidae > Parides > Parides photinus. The sequence goes on along the minus strand of DWHU01001626.1, from coordinate 4,333 downwards.
CTTTCTGCTACATTGGCCATCCAATACCTTAACATACTGACTTGCTGTGACAGGTCAGTGACCTTAGTCCTGTTATATTGGTAACAATATGTATCTATACTTGTCTCATGGCCGCAAGTTTTATATGATGCCTATCGATGAAATTTCCTTAGTACATTCTTCAGAAAAAAAAAAATATTATTGTGGGTTGTAACCATATGTATATGTAACTAGTGAAATTACTAAGGTGATGAATGCACCATATTAACTTGGAGCACATTGTTACGAGCGTATCAATTATCGTAAGGTGACGTCGTCGTCTCCAACACATATTTTTAAAGAAACTTAATACACCGCCAAAACAAGTTTTGTGTAGACATAAGGCCGTAAGAAATAACATAACTTTTTAACGCCTGTTAAATAAAAAGCCCTTTAGTTTACAATATCTTTTATATAGGCGGTGCTTCAACTTCATGACCGACCGTACATAATGACGGAATCTACGTATAATGAAGTGGAACATTAAAGTTTTGGAAAACATTCCCTCTCATAATGGGCTAAGGCGTGAGAATGGCCGCCAAACAACTCGTTACTAATCTCTTTACAGCGCATCAAAATGATCTATACCCGCTTAAAACACAGTGCCTATTCTTTTTATATTTATTTATGTTATTATACAAGTTTGTTAGTGTTCGGTGTCTGGGCGGAGCACGATGACCTTAAGATTCATCAAGTCTGCATAGATTTAGTATACACACAAATATGTTACGATCGTTATATGTACAAATTTCAATAATAAATAGAGAAAAGTGGGAGGCGGGCTGGATCCATTAAAACGAGATTCACTGTGCACGGAGCTGGATGACTGTACGATTTACGAGTAGACACTCGTACCATAAAAAGGTTAACAGGCAATACAAGCACATAGATCCTTGATAAAGAAAGATGAAAATACTCATTCCTCTGTACTAAGTTATAATACCTTGCACCATTAAACAGACAGTATACACTTGTGTATAAGGCAACTGAAGGTATGGAAAATGATCGTTATAATAAACAGTGTATATTTTAATAACCTGAGGATGTTAAAATTTGTCTCTTTTTACATGTCCTTAACTAGACAAAGTCTCTAAAAGTTTTTGGGGTAGTTTTGGAGTAGCCTAACTAAAGTTTTCTGATACGTTAAAAACAATATAAATAAGCATAGATATATTACTTCCCACTGTTGGTATCTAGTTTATATACCAGAAATTTAACGTTGATGAAGATTCAATCTAAGATGTCACAGCATTTATTATAGGACATTAAATAATGGATTGTAATCTCCAGAATCTTATTACACATCTTTTTAGCTATTTTTAAATGACAACGAAACTATTGTATACGCAGTTTCACAAACATAATTTTGAAAGATAGACATGTTTAATTTAAAAAAGAAATTAAAGATTAAACAAACTCTTAATAAGATTGTTTTTATTATACCAAGCCATTGACATCCGCGAAATTGTATAAAAGCGCGGTGTGTAATGATTAGTGAATACAAATAACAATTTCCGCCGGGCCTTCCTTTAGTCCGATTGCGAGCTCATTACAGATAAGAGAAATAAAGCGGTTACGAGTAAACAAACCGCCACAAAGGCGAAGGAAAGCCCGCATCCGTTAGGAAATTGTAAACCTGAGTTTAGTTGTGAAACTCGCGACGCCGGCGGAACGGTGTCATATCCGATCGGAACATATCCAATACTCGTTCTGATATCCACGATTGACAAATTACACATTAACATACTTCTGTTTGTGTTTAATAATCTTATGTTAAAATATATCACAGACCAGCAGTGGCGTGCACAGGGTTATTGACACTGGGTATGCGACGGAGTACTTGGTCACAAAAACTTTAACTTTTATAGATTTTTAGCATAGCCATAGCCAAACCATGCCAACAGAACAAGTATTGATGGAAAATATCGGATGTGCGAACGTTTCATTAAAAATTATGTGAATGGCAAGTAAAGCACTGCCTTTCTGCCTATATGGAGCGCACGCCCCTGTAGGCCAGTTCAAGAAGGATTCAAATATAATAAAACATCTCGTACTGGTCTGTTACCTTAGAACGTCATGGTACCACAGCTTATATTTCTACCAACAAACAGTAATTAGCAAACGTTACTGATTACCGGTATAAAGGATGTTGTAGCTACCAAAATTACTGTGGTAACACTTGACAAACATTATGTAGTGCTGTGTGTGTTAACTAGTGCCATATAGTCATATGCACGTACATTTACCACCAGGTTAGCATCTCGCTGGTCTCGTCGTTTCGATACAAAAAACATCAAACAAAACATTTATATATAATATCAAGGATTTTCAATCTATGGTTATAATTATGTCGCTTTAATAGCATTGCTACCAACATAAGAGAGCCATAGTAGTGAGCGAACATCCAAATCCTCATTTTCGTTTAACAAAATGTAAATTTGTGTTCAAAAAACAGAAACATTAAACAAATTATTAATGAAAAGAAAAAGTCGAAATTGGGTAATTTCAAACTTTAGTATTGTTAATCAATCCAATAACGACAGCATCAAAGTAATGCTAACGCGTGTAAATTTACGATCGTGTACATATATTCTTGTTGCATCAGAGGTCGGGTCAATCCAATAAAAATAAATGAGTTTCACCACAATTACCACCCACACGTACCATCCGCCTAAAAGACAACCATTATATCGACGACCAATAAACTTTAAAGAAAGAATCAATAATAAATACTTTCAAAAACTTTTTCAACAAATATAGTAGATTAAACGTTATTAACACTAAGTTGCCATTAAGATTTAAAATAAACTTTTAGGCATTTATTTTAAATGGTTACCCTATCTAGTATTAAACAATAACGTGATCTGCAATAATATAACTATTTAACCTAATTCAGTCGTTTTTAAACAAGAACATCCATTCCACTCCTTTGCATTACTTATCATGAATATAACCTGAACCTCTTCGTTGGTAAAGTGAACATGTTTATAACCTAAAAATTTTATTGTGAAAGACTACAACGACATATACACTAAATTTAATTTCATTTCAAATATTTAATAACTAAGATTCATTTACCTCAAATTTAATTTGTTTGCTAAAACTGTTTTGGCATACAAAAGTAGATAGCGCCATCAATTATTGATAGGAGCAACTTGTTTCTATCTATTAAAACTGTTTTTAATTGGCGGAAGGTTAATAAGAAATACTCGAATATTATAACAATACTTTTTTAGTCTCGCCATTTTCCCAATAAATTTTTTTGGCTGTGTGTCAGTCCTTATCTGCTTTAAACACACTGCTAAGGTTTTGGCAATGGTTTTTACAGCCGGTCGCCTGCCTGACGCTAATCCACCGCGGGGATGCCAGTGATATTTAATTTCATAAAACGCATGTAACTCGAAAAGTCATTGGTGCGCCGCCATTGGTGTATATTATAACAGTATACTAGTTTAATTATATAGAATTTCATCTGAGTTGTAACTGTGAAGAAGTAAAGAAATAATGTTAAACGAGTTTACATCGCTATCGTCTTCCATTGAAGTGAGACATGGGGCCGTGTGCGAGTCGTCATTCCCACGTGTGCTGGACGCGTTGCCTAGCGACGCGGGTCGTGAACCCGCTGTGCGCATGCGCGTACTTTTTATGAAGCGCACATAACCTCTCATTAACACGAGGTGTCACATTAATACGACTCGACTTTTAGTATTACTTATCTACTTCCGACCTGCTTTCTTACTAACGTATACTAAACTAAATTAACAACTTTTCATCGGGTAGTTGTTTATAGCTTATATATTTGTTATGATAAAAATATGCAACTATCTTAATCTACATCTACTATTCGTCATATCCAGTAAGTGACAAAGATATTTATTTCTACCTCTTTTACAAGGAATGAGATGATAGTAAATTATAAGTCCACATATAATGTGGCGATAATAATAAATTTCACTAACTACAACGCGCTTTACCATAAAAGACTAATATATTCATACTATTGTTTTAACGGGAGAAATATTAATTATTTTAGTACCTACCGAATTGTTCATTATTCAGTACGTTGCTTAAAGTACGTACGTAACTACAAAGCCTCTTTAAGGAACCATTTTCTAAATCTAAAAACCTTTACTTTAATACTAAAGTAGATCATCGTTTAAATTCGACGGGGATTATTCCAACCCATCTTAAATTTACGTACAAATCTGTCACTTTTAAACGATTCTTATTAAATACGCATTGTTTTAATACGGAACTAAATTTTACTTATTAAATGTTTATCAGAAATATGTACAATTATATAAAAGTATTACTG
>DWHU01001625.1:0-11869 GCA_018247975.1 Parides photinus | reverse complement strand
TCCAAGCGTCCCCTTAACACCATAACGTGTAAAGCGGTCCTCCCATCGAAGTTCAAGGCGTTTATATCGCAGTTCTTATCAGCTAACGCGTCGATAACTTCTCTAGATATCGCCCAATGCAGAGGAGTCCCCCCGTGCTTCATATCCTGTTGGTACAGTTTGGGTTGGTTATCTTGAACAATGTCACCCACAATGCCTGTAATTAAATATTTATATTGTATTAATGGTTATTAATTATATCAATTGACAGGACTTTAAAAAAGCAATGACATCGAGTTAGAAATACTAATTCATCACAATAGTGTATAACGAAATATTTTTAATGATTGTATGCATGTCTCTGGTGATAGAAGTTGTCTAGATAAGTACTAGCGCCTCGCTTTTTTTTGCAGCTAAAGCGCAATAGACAATAACTAAAGTATCCTGATCTAGAGTGCATTGTAGGCAGTGCACAATGCCCTTCAAACATGTAAACATAACATCGTGATCTCTTAGCGACGAGCGCAATGCTGTGCTGTGTATACTGAACTAATTATCACCACATTATGGGCACGAAACAGATCATTTACCATCAAATGAACATACATTGATAAAAAAAAATCACTAAAATCAAGTGAACATCTTGCACATATTATCACTATCATCATCATTCGCCTGCCCTTATCCTTACCTGGGGTTGGTGCAGTATGTCCTCTTCTTCCATTCATCTCTCTCATATGTCTGGGCCACAGTCACACCCTTCTCACACATATCCTTTTTCACACAATCCATCCATCTTTTTTTCGGTCTTCCTCTCCCCTTATATCCCTCCACATTCAGATTTAACACTATACGGTTTATAATTTTTTTATAAATCGATATAATTCGTACAAAACAATAACAGGTTTTTATTGAGGACTTACAAGGGTCGAGATATTTTGGGTAAATCTATGTCCAACAGTAGATATCTATTAACATCTATTATAACATAATCTACTTTATTCTTTGACCGCTGACTTAATTTTTTTTTCATTCTAACAAAGATATTCAATTAACATAAAATATGCTCAAGAGTGTTTAATATTGTATAGTTTTCCTTGTTAGTAAGAAATAATTGATATTAATATCATCAGGTGCTGGTATTAGCATTTATCGATTATAAATAGAGTACAAGCTCATTAGAATGTCAACATGGGAAACCGCTAGATGCAATGATGGAACAGTGTGAAGATCTTTTGAAGGAGACAAATAATCAGCAGTGGATGTCTATTAGGTAATGATAACATAATTTCTGGTATGTTCTAAGACCTGAGGAAGCACACAAAACTATTACTAATAATTCCTACGCAGGTTAATATTCTTTATGTTGTAAATCTAAAATTGTGTAATAAAATTTGTTATTAGTCATTACGTTTAGTAAAACTTATGTGTGAAGGTACTAGAAAAACGATTTCTTGCAACATTCGCCTATCCACTAGTGTTACCTTGCAATAATTATTATGAAATATCTACCATTGTGTTTCTTACCATTCAATGTACGTAATAGTAATTAACTAAGGAAAAAATGCCTATACAACTATACAAAAACAAGTACCCGGAAGTATATTAGAAGGCTGCGAGCGTTTAGCAGCGGACAAATTAACGTCCGCGCCAGCTAGGAGTAAAGCGCGAACGCAGTCTGGGGCATTTGCCAGGCAAGCCATGTGCAGCGGTGTATAACCCTGCTTGTTGTATATGTTTAGTGATGAAGCTGTTTTACTAGCCAGAACCTGAAATAAACATGGTAAAGAGCATGATAAATCACAATACTGATTATTGATCTAATAAAAAATATATTTTTTTTCCTTACATATGAACTTTAACAAACTTTATAATTTTATCAGAACTGATTAATTCTGCTAAAAATAACTCAAAGGAATGCTAAATTTAAATTGCAGTGAAATGGTAAGGTGCTGTAATGTTGAACGCAAATCTGCATACTAAGGCTTTCCTTGCAGTGGACAACACTAGTAGCAAGGAGACATTTGATGCTGATAGTATAAGGCTGGTTGGTTCTGACATTACATTTTTGGATGAGATCAATGGCTAACAGTGGACAACTTTCGGCTGATGATGCTTATTGACTTATAAAAAAGTGTACACTTTTATACAACATTCAATTTATAGGCTACTTTCAATAACTCCAATACTCGGTTCTTTATTTTGAATATTACAATCTTTTAGCGTAAGTATATTAGCATAGAAAATTTATATAAAATGGTACTGTTATTTATTTCTAAACAAAAAAATACCTAGAATATATTTTTACCAGAACTTACATTAATAATTTCCTTATTGCTGGCTGCTGCATAATGAAATACAGTGTTCCCTTCTACATCAATAGTATCAAGGTTGCAATTAAGAGAGAGCAAACTCTGGACCATGCGCACATTTCCCGTTTTCACAGCGACCTGTTGTAAAACAATGTACAATTAAAAAACTTAAACTCTATAATGAAGTAGTAAATTATTCGTTATTCAAATTAGTTATTCTTTTATAGCATAGTAAAATGGCTCTGCTGCAAATTAAAAACATAGATTTCATTTCATTTTCATTTCTCTGGAATTTGTAAAATTTCTATCACAGAAGGACTCTTTTCCCTGCAGCACTTTAAGCTTATTGGATTGTTTGTGGTAACTCCTACACCACCACTGAGTTACATATTTTAAGACAGATGCCACTAATATTTTTTTTTGTTAAATGTCTGGTTTTTGCATTTTGGTCTTCTCCTTGAGGGAGCAAATCTTGCTAGGTTGAAGTTTACAAAATTTTCAGTTTCAGTTACAAAAGACACAAATAATAATATCTTACCATTAAAGGAGTAGCCCCTGTAATTGGATCTGGGTCATTCAAATGTTTCTGGACATCAGGATCATTGAACAATTCATACAGGCCAAAGTGTGCCACCAAATGTGCTATGGACCATGACTGATGCTCTGATAATGCATCACATAACTTTTGTAATGTTTGTACTGAACACTAAAACAGATGCTTTGTTATTATTAGTTCTTTTACAATCAAATCCATTTTTTACAATATTTATTAGTTATAATTAAATTGCTTTTTTCCTGACATTTACATGATTAATTACATAAAATATGTTACACTATCAAAGTGAAATATACTATAATTTTACGAACAAAAGTTTTTATCATTAATAACAGAAAATAATATAAATACACTATCAGTATAGTTCCTGTTACATTAAGATAACTTCTACTAAGAGTTATATATATGTATGTCTGATTGCTAGGTAATATTGTGTAAAACTTAGTATATCACGTGAAAAGCAATGCATATAAATACAATCTTAATTTTTTATTTACATTAATGATAAATAACATTTAATACCCTTTAAAACAGAAAACAACCAGCATTGAAACAAAAAAATGAAATACATTTTGAACATTTTTAAAGGCCAAATTGTAAATATGGAAATATTGAGTAAATGTTGAGTTGAAATAATTCTAAAATATCCCACATATCTAAATCAACCAAAAAATTTTATAAATATATTTCTATAGATAATACCGGAATTTATGTCAACTTAATTTTATTTTTACTAATTAAATAATTATTGATATTATATATTACAGTACTACTTTTATAATGTGTAATATAAAGTATTAAATAATTATGACCTTACCATGAAGCGCAAACATGCTTAAAAATAACATTTACCTCTTTAGTAATTTTTATATAGACTGGTATTCTTTCTTTAAAAACTATAAACTTCTCTTCTGAACTTTCTAGATTTTCAGATCTGTATAAACTGCAAAGAAAAGCTAATTTTAGCAGAAAATACTTTATTTTATTTATGACTCATTCAATGTGACAAATCTTCAGTAGATTTAATGTACCTGTACATATGATGTAAGCTTTCTGTAAATGGTTTATGAAGCACTATTTCATAATGTTTATCTTTAGGATTTTTGGCATCAGGGGGAATTTTTGGTCCATAAAGTAAAATAGAATCTTCCCTGTAATGAATTGGTCTCGAAATATAGTTGTCCGATCGTACTTCTAGTACCTTTGTCGGCAACTCTTCGGTTCCCAGAAGACCACGAAAAACTGGAAAAACAATGATAAATATTATCAACTCTAGATATATGCAAATAAAAACTCGTCAAGAAAGAAATATGTTTAATTCCACTTACATGAATTCAACATTTTTAATGTTAATAAATTTATTATTCTTTTTAACGACTTCTTTTCCAATTAAATTACATTTAACGTAGCAGCGTTAAACATCCCTACAAAATTCGAATACAGATGACACTGACAAATCGGAGAAAAGGACAAATAAGTTTTAAAATTTTGGGTTGCCATAGGTACTAACTTGTAAGTTTATATTTTTAAATAATTATTATATGTAATAGATGTTATTTTGTATATCTAAGTTATGGAAACAAAGTATCGATCTCTAATTATCCTAAGTAAGGAAAATCCCAATTAGTTTACAAACTTGTTCAATTAACTATGCTGTGTATCCTTCATTATCAAATCAAAGATTTCATTGAAACCTGATTTATAAGGATTTTTTATAATTAAAAAATAATGTTGCAGAAAGTATAAAAAATTAACAATCCGGAAAAAAGTAACAACTTTTGAATCCATATTTCGATCATTATGATTTTGATTTACTGTAAATTTTTTAATAACTGATTTTTCTTGGGATTATGTAACATATTCTTTAGAACACATATTTCATGTACAGCTAAAACAGAACAATTTCTTAACTTTTATAGAGGGAAAAAAACATAGGCATTTAATTAATTATTTAAATTTAATTTACTATAGTTTCCAATAATTTTAAAATAAATAATCATTCAATTGCTAATATGGGAATGAAGTAAAACCAACTTGATCTTATACATAAACTTTAATAAAGACAAAGACTTCGTGATTACAGTCAAATATTTTTTTTGTCTGGTTTATAATTCTGAGGTAATTTTTTATGTTTTACATTATACTGCACAAGTAAACTTTTAATATAGACGCACGGTTTCTGTTTTACACAATTTCCCTAAAAAGTATTGTCATGTTTTGCTCATTTACAAAGACACTTTTATGTATTAACTACAAATCTGATTGCTGAATGTTGCTGCTATTATTTTTAACCAATCTCGCATCAAATCAATCAAAATAATTAAATACATAATTTATGATATTAAATGAATAGTGTTGCCAATGACTAGATACATTTCATTTATACTAAATAAAATTAGAATCTAATTATATAACATTACATAATCATACATAACTTTTAAACAATTAAAAGCAAATTAAATTCATAATTCCGCACCATGGATAAAAATACTAAGATTGCATTATATCAAAGTTTTGTCATCAAATGTTACATGTAATCTTTGGTTTTTATTACGACACAAATATAAAAGTAACCAGGGGTAATGCTAACAATATTTAATGTTTTTAATATTGTATTCCAAACTAAAAAGTTAAGATACAATGATACTGTGAATCACAGACAAAAATAAACAAATTTGTCTTTTGTTTAACAACAAGGCAATATGAAATATTTTTTGTTATAGCTCAAAAAAAGAGAGAACAAAACTATTGAACATTAAATAACACATTTAATGTATTTGTAAACAACTACTAGTCTTAGAATATCGAAGTTCCTAGTCCGATTTATGAGAAACTTTTGAATTTCAATGCCTTTTGAATTGTAATTCTATTTTTAGAACCTATTCATATATTAAACCCTAGTAGATAAAATATTTTAAATACAATTTATACTCCCTAACCTGAAGAGAAAAAAGGCAATCATTCAATACTTTGAAATTTTATAAATATATGAATTTATCATAAAGATATATATTCAAAAAGAACTATTAGATGCTTTGTGTCAATGCCATAAATTGGATTGAACATTATTGACGTAGAAGCAAATTGTGCCCTAAATAATAGAGCCTTTTAGTAAATATTTATATATATAAGAATACTAATACTATACATTTTATATAGTATCTATATATTATGACTGTTTATTTGTAGTCATCTAGATTAATGTACTAGCTATGTATTGATAAATGCTTATTGTATTACAATTGGATACAATGATGGTTGCAAATGAACATTACATAATTTTAAAAAGATAAAATTAATTACATAAGGGTTGCCACTTATAAAATCTGCGAATTATTTTTACCTTCAAGCTCTAAAAAATACCTGTTGTTGTCTAATTTCTTCTATTTAGAAAAAAATGCTTTGATAACATTAATTTCATTTGATCATCAATTGCATTGATGCTTTTTTGGCATTAAATATTTTAAGATGTTCTGATAATACTGTTTAAATGGCAACCCTTTGCGTTATACATTAAGCCGCATGACTCTGATTAGTATTTGAACCAGGAAGGTTATCAGGATTGGCAAGTGGGTCAAGTTCAGCAAATAACTTGAACCATGCTGCTTTATCCTCTTTCTTGGGTGGTACAGGATACTGCATATCAGTTTGATGTGATGTAACAGCATTTATATTATTAGGACTGAGAGGAGCAAGAGGCCCCTCTAAAAAGTTAGTTGTATTAAAATCCTGAAAAATTAAAACACATTTTAAAACTGATTAAAACTATGAAAATATTTAAACAATCTACTAAAAATATATTAATAAATTATGTATTTAAAGTATAATAATTAATCATCTACAGTTTTTCCTTCAGTTCTTTGTTGTTCAAAAATTTTTCTCTCTGTATCAGTGATATACACATATTGTTTACTGATGTATATATTGTTTATACAAATATTATATGTACCATTCATGTTATCCTTAATAGATTTTATAGTCTATGGTGTTAATGTATTATTCTAAAAATCATGTTAAAATTTCATATTGTAATTTGAGTACAGTTCAAATCAAAAGAGTGGTGACATATAAATATACGAAATATTTTTACCTATTTACATTTTTAAGGTAGAGATAATAATACAATAACATTAGTTGTTAAAATAAATAATATTTATTACAATTTGCTGTCTTGAAAAATATTTGAAATAAATACATACCTGTAAAAGTTGTGATGGCATAAAAGATCCAAAATCTGCTGGGAGATCACTACAATCCAAACGAATGCCTGCCAAGTCAGAGCTTAGGTTCTGTGTGTCAACATTATCATTTTGCTCAACCAAATTTGTATTAATGAGTTCATTGGAAGTTGTTGGCTTATTAATATTTTCTATGGACGGTTTTTTTTCATTTTCAGTTTTAAGATTTGCACTTTCCTTTAGAGTACTATTAGGGATTTCATCTTTATAGTCATCCTAAAAATACAAAACTTTAGGTAAAAAAATAATAATAATTAAGCTGACCAAAGCAAAGCTCGTTCTGGTCAAAAGTGTGTTTTGTTGCGATGTCTTTCCACCTAAACTATAAGAAGTAGGAGGTTGAAGTTTCGAATGTGAAATTATCACCACAAAACGAATGTTACTATACATTCAAAACATTCCATTTTACGTGCCACTTTACTAAGATTTTATTATTTGCATGAAAACTTTTGATTTTATTGTTTATTTATTTAGTCATTTATTTGAAATAGTTTGTCACATTAAAATCTATGCTTCGCTCAGCTCAACAAGCCATGCACAGTGAAGAGGCAGTTCCTAGTTTATGAATTGCTCCATTCATTTAAATTATTCTTGTTAACTTGTTGGAATAATAATCATACTTTGTCTGGTACTATTATTTGAAACAAGCGGTTTAAATTTACTAAACGAATTAATTTAGTAATTTAATTATTTCAATTACTTTATGTATTATTTTTATATAATTACCTGGAAAAATAACATTTGATCCTTATCTTTAGGAGTAGTGTTCTCTTGATTACTATCATCTTCTTGGAGGCTCTTCAAAATACAGAATTCATACTGAGGGGCAGCACTCATTGTATCTATTGTAGCTAATAATGTCTGACCTACTTTTGAAGAGAAATTCAAGAAAGAATTTTGGTAGGTTGAAAGAACATGTGAGAACATATTACATCTGGCTGCAGCAAGGAGATCAATCTAAAACAGTATTCATTTCCAAGCATATTTTATAACAATAAACAAACATGTATTTTAAAATCTATTCAACATTTAAAACCAATGAAGTGGCTTATTTGTGAATTAAAAAATAATTCAATATCCCCTAAAAATCTATAGTTATGGTCAATTATCATAGGCTGCTAAACTATTCATATTTTTAATTTATAAGTTAGTGATCAAGTACAATATCATTGAATGGTAATGGGATTCAAGTTATAATATTTAATAAGCTATATTATTACTAAGCTAGTTGATTTAACACCTTACACTCTTGAAGAAAAATAATGTTATTGTTTTATAAGATGACTATCATAAAAAAAGAGTATATATTTACCTTTTGTAAGACATCTAAAGTAAGTTTATCAAAAATTTTTTTGCTTTCTCGCACTTGTCGCTGCGCTTTGCGAAAATTGTCCAAACCTCGACCTGTGTCAGGATCAAGCTGCGCACTAGTTGATTTCATCCAACTTAAAGCAGCACGGTACTCAATGCGAGCTTTTTCCATAGCAGAAACTGTTGCCCGCATGTCTTTAATGGCGCGACATCTAAATGTTTCTACCTCATGATATAATCTTAGTAAAGGTCCTCTAACAGATAAGCGCTGTTGGCCAGAATATGAAATTGCTTTACCAGCAGAAACCATATGTTTTCCAGATGCCTCGGTACCTTTACCTGCATCTCTTAAGAATTTTCCTAAAGAATTTTCTTCTTGTGCCAAAACACAAACACGTTCTTGATACTGATCTAATATTCGTTGTAAATGTAGACAGCTATCGGATATTGATCGAAATAATTCCAATTTTGCATCAAGTTCAGCATCGGAAGCAATAATACATTCATCTTCTTTAGTACCTAACTTTTTCAGCACAGTCTTTTTTGTTACCCAGTATTGATGTTGCATCATATTTGATGCTATCTTATATACTTTAGACAACAATAACGTTCACACTTTCTAGTGGAAACGTATTTGAGTACAAATCTAAGTTTTATCTAATCACTGATGACTGATCACGGACGTGACATTATTTAACAGTGAAATGACACAGGCTAACTATACATCAGACAATCGAAGTTAACAATTTTAAATTGAAAAACATTAAGATCTCTTTAAGCAAAGTTACTTTAAATGTTTTATAGAACTTTTGAGTGAAATTAAAAAAAATACTAGAATTTCTGCATTAATAAAGTATCAACAACTACAAGGAACCCATTTTTTTTATTTTGTTATAAACTCTTGTTTACTGAAGATCATTGTATTAACTTTAAATATAAATTTTTCTGTTTTTTTTTAACCTTGACAGAACTATTAAAATTTATAGTAAAAGTAATATTGTTTAGCGGGAAAAAACAGGTTTAAATTCAATTATTATGTTTTCTATTATCTGTGACACCATATTTACAATCGGAATTTAGAATGGCCGCCGTGCATCGTACTACGAACGGATGCGTTGCGATATCTTTTAATTTTTAAAATAATAATATAAAATATTATTCTAGATGAGAAACAGTTAGTAGTTAAAGTTTGTGAACTATATAATAATGTACTGTGCTAGTGAGAAAACTATACCGGGAGTATCATCATCCCAATCTTCAAAGAATGTCAAAGATGGTAAGTTTGTGGTTGTCAGTTTGTATAGCAACTTTGGTTAAGTTCTTTTCGATTATTCTTTTTGAGAAGTACTAATTATGAATTACTTCTAATGAAGTATTCATGCGTACGAAAATATAAATGATCATTTTAGAAGTTTTTAAACCGTTTTCTATTTTTTCTTTAATGAAATCTTAGTTTTCAGTGTTTATTATTACACTGTTTATACACGTATAGATACTAAAATTAACAGGTAAACTCTTCAAAGTTATATTTTATGTAATACTTGTAAATATCAAAATAATTATAAAACTCGTACTTTTGTCCGGAATACATTGCCGGTCGCTATGATATCGCTAATACAGATTACATATCATTTACGTATCACAATAATTTTTTAGATAAAATTCTTGTTGTGGAGATCTGTTTCATTACTTCTATTATTATTACAATATTGTAATAAAATTATTGGATTTTTTAACAATTTTGTAAAATTAGCGTTAAATTGCCTAAAGATAAACTTAAATATGTTCAACAGTTTTTAAATCTAAGTAGAACCAAATCTCATTATATTCTTGTGCCATTACTAAACAATTAAAGCTATAAAATTTTTTAGTAAGTACTTAATATATTAATTTGAACAATATTAATAATTAAGTAACAAATTTATTACTGTTTTTAATGAAAAGCAAAAAGAGTTTGTTAAGGTCTATGTGATATTTGATAATATTTATTCTTATATTTTTTAATTATTTTCAAACTTGCAATTCTGTTTTAGATAATCTCTGTTAATGTATATCAGTTACTAGTAATTTTTAGACTTTGCTCTGTGGATTCTGAGCCTGTGGACTTGTGTTAACCAACTATTTATACTATTTTAATTTACTTACAATACTATGATAAATTTTGATAACTTTATGTGGACATATAGCGTTTCCATCACATATTTTATAATACATGAACACTACATTTGCTATATGCATATTAAAGACTTAGGAAGTACAATATACTTGGAATACAAAAGTAAAAGATAACATTATCTAAAATTTTAATGGAAAACAATGATGAATTCGTCATATTTAACAAAATTAATAAACTAAATGAAATTGCTTAAATCAAGACAATTTGTTAATGGTTAAAAAAAAATATTTTCTAAGTCAATGATAAAGGTAAAAATTAACTTTTAATTTTGCCAACTTTTAATTTTAAACAGAATTTATTTCCCTCTGCACTAGATAATTTAAATGACATTCAAAGCTAGTTTTCCAAAGCTGCCAACATATTCAGGCTGTATTGAGAAGTTTGTTTGTAGGTCACTAAACTGGTATGCATTACCTTTTAAACAGGTATGAGTTTATATGATTGTTGTATTGTCCAATATTTTCAAGTACATGCAATCTCTAAAAAGTCAATCTGTTGTATATAATCAGTTTAGTGTACTATTTATAAATGATGAATCTGTAACAATTATAAAAATATTTTGGAATAAATATTCATAGTTAAACTTACCACATTGTACTTTTTTCGAATTTTGTTTGACACTTCTTTGTTACATAAAAAAATAACAGACAAACCATATACAACATGTAAACCACTAAAACTAATAGACTGTACTAATACCACTAATTGAATCCTAATTTTGTACAAAGGTATAATAACTTAATGAATTTCTGGAGAATTAAAATTTTAATTGTAGGTTTTTACCATCCCAGCTATTTTTGCTGTTGATAAACTGTTTCAGTTTGAACAGTGTTGTAACTAAAAAAATACAAGCATAGACTTAATATTTTAAGTCAATAGGCGATGAAAGCCGCGTTAGTCTCGACGCCTTGTCAAAAAAAATATATTTGATAAATATCATTATCCTCTGTATATATTTAAAATATGTTATTAAGACGTCTGTACTTAATTGTCTATACATATTACGTTTATTAACGCAAAAGGTTGGTAAAGTTTTCGTGTTCCTATTAAACTTTACAAACCTGAAGTATACTTCCAGGATAGATAATGTTGTGTTTGTCCTAGTTTAAGATTCAGTGTTCACCAGGTTAGCGGCCGTAAATGCTTGTTTATGAAGGTCATAAGGTCTCTGCTTCTGTGTTGTTGACAGATGTAATGTTCAGTTAAACGACTTGATTACGTAGTTGTGACTCAAATAATGTTTCAAGTCTAAGGGTGGTAGATCTCTCTTGCCGAAGAGCAATGCCTAAAGGCTACA
>DWHU01001624.1:0-11871 GCA_018247975.1 Parides photinus | reverse complement strand
GGTGCAGGAGAAGGCGGAGCACCCGCGCCGGCCACTGCACCAGGCTGCTGTTAATAATGAAGAATTGTTAAAAAAAAATCCGTGGGTAGTTAACAGATTTTCAAGAATAATCTTCGTTATCATTTCTACCCCCTAACACGAAAATGTACATCTGTAGTTCTTATTGTTTCATACTTTTAAATACCTAATTTGTGGTACTTCATAAAATTCTTAATATTAAGACAAGATGTGTTCGATGCGGCGAAATTAAATTAAAGCTTATAAATTATTATTTTTATGACACATTAATTTATATACTATAGTCATAGACAAATACTTCACATTACTGTAATCAACAAAGAATTGAAAAAGACACCATAGAGTATAACACCATAGGCGTACTGTAGACACAATATAGAATATTATAATAAAATTATGATTCAAAATGTGAAGTCTACTACAGTAAAGTTTATTGTTTTTAATATATCTGCTCTTTCTTTAATATAATTCATTTATGTTTTTCAATATTATCCAAATCCGTTACTAAAAGAAAAACTTAAAATGGATAATGAAATATAATATATCTATAGTTCTATATTAACGAAAATTGAAAAAATGTTTTATTTATACTTTCTATTGTATCCATTCTATTATGTGTCTCAAAATGTTGGTGCCAGAACGTTAAAAAAGAAAGATCACATGCATGTGGAGATAATATTGTTTATGTAATATGAAGATGAAAATCGATACCAAGACAAACAAAAAAAGAACTACCTACAACTTAAAATTCTTTATAAAAGACTAAAGAGGGCTAAAAGCCTATATTTATGTATTTTATGTCCATAAACTACTTTCATAATAAAAAGCTAAGGTCAATAAAGTAAATTATTTAGTTTTGAACAAAGGACTGTTAAATGGTTCAAGAAATAATAAATTAAAACCTCATTAAATAATCAAAGTTTCTTTTATTTTATATTAAACTCGTGTAAGTCAATTATTACTTGATTTGGAACAATTATTACTTGAAGCTGTACTGCCCGTTTGTGTCTTTAATCTCTGAAGAAGAAAAAACAAAACCTTAAATTTAAAAAAAATTAAATACATAAAGATGGACAAAGTTGAACCAGACAGTAAGAAGGATAGAAAAACACATTGTTTTTGTCTATATGACATGGTAGTGTCAGTTTTTTATATAAAAATAAAATCATCCCCAACTCTGCGACTTGAGGTTTTCTACCATAGACAGTCAAGGCTATTTATCCTAAACCCCGGCTACAATAAAAAATTTCAGTGACTTTTATAAAAGCATTGGTATATTTATTTGACATTGACATTGTAACAATTGTCTGTGAACTACTATTGCATAAATTGAAATGAAATATTCATTAAAAATCAGGAACAAGACATATAAAATGTTTTCTTTTTATACAAAACAGAGCTCAATCTAAGTATAACAATAAAGTGCTAATAACCACTATAAATATTACCCAAGATTTTGCTCTTCACCTTCAAACAAGGTGTCAAGTTTCATTATCCCAGTAATTTCACTACTCTACGATGCCTTTCAAATGGGAACATAGTAAGGTATGCAACTATTTTTTGGCACAGACAGAAATCCCCTACCAATCCCAATAATGGTTCTAATTTGACTCATTTCTCACTGTTGTTTTACTCTTTTAAGTACTTTTTGTGATAGCTTAAGCTTGTGTATTCACCTGTTGTTGAGCTAAAGCTGCAGCCCTCTGTATAGACAATTGGCGCCTCTTCTGCAGTTGGGCAACAAACATGGCACGCTGCTGGGGATCCATTTGCTGCAATTGTGCATGGGTCTGCGCATCCAGGTGTATAACCTGCCTTCCACCACCACCGGCCGTCCATGATACCTGTGACGTAGTTGTTATCGATTATTAAACGGTAATAACATTAATCATAATAATGAAGGTAAAACTTTTTCAATTAAAAATACTAAAAAGTAATTTAATTTTGTACATTACTTACATCAAAATCGAAATAATATTAATTACTACTAATTACCTTTTTAATAACAATCTACAGTGTTTAATTTTAATTAATAAGAACACTAATTCCTACGTTTTTACTTTTATCTTACGATTCATTCTATTGCCACTTTCTTCCCATAAAAGCTATAATTAAAAATTGGTGTTATTAAATACAAAAGTAACAAAAATCTATGAAACTAGATTTTTAATTTTAAATATATTTGCTATTTTCCCTTGATCTAAATTTTACTCATTCTAGTCATTTAACAGCAAAATGTTATTTAAATTACAGAAAAAATATGGAAAAGGATGATACATTTTCTCAAGACAAATCTGTAATATATTATCTTACCCTCGGTCCAACAGCACCAGGTTGTCCAATTTGTTGCCTTTGCAAATACTGCTGCTGTTGCCATGACACATTCTGTCCACCTTGCACTATCTGCTGTCCTCCAGGCGAAACAATCTGCTGACCACCACTGTGTGTGATAATTTGCTGTATGCTGCCACCAGCTGTCAATTGAGAACCAGGCTGAGGTGATTGTGGAATTTGAGATAACACCTGTTGACCTTGTCCCACAGTTTGCCCAATAATTTGTTGTCCAGACTGTGTGACAATTTGTTGTGATGATTGAGCAATGACAAGTTGATGCTGTTGCCCCTGCTGAGTGATTACATGTTGCCCACTTTGAGATAACACTTGCTGTCCTCCTTGAGTGATTATTTGTTGACCGCCTTGATGTACAATTTGACTCTGAGATACTAGTTGCTGGCCTCCTTGTAGAGTAACCTGCTGATTTCCATGCACTAATATCTGCTGCTGTCCTGTGTGTTGATTTATCAAAACTTGCTGTGGAGCTTGTACCAATTGTTGCTGCCCAGTTCCATTAAGTAACTGCTGTTTTTGAACTAATATTTGATGGTGAGTTTGGCTTATTGTCTGACCTTGAGATCCAATAGATTGCTGGAGTAACTGTTGTGATGCTTGTTGAATTGTATGCTGAGGACTTAACTGAGCTTGTTGATTATTTATGAGAGATTGCTGCTGTGTTTGCATTATTTGCTGCTGTAGGATAACCTGGTTTTGTGGATTACGTGTCTGTACTAATGGACTCCTGATTATTTGATGTTGGCCTTGTACATTCTGCACCATTTGAATATTTTGTTGTCGCCATGTTCCTTGCACAGGAACATTACCAGTTTGTTGGCCTGTTAAACTTTGTTGGACAGATTGAATTTGTTGCCCTATAACATTTTGTTGACCAGTATTACTTACAAGTTGATTAAGTTGGACACTCTGTCCACTTTGAGATTGATTTGATGTGACAAGGCCCTGTTGGTTAACTATGCCCATGTTGATATTCTGTTGCTGATTTGTCAATGACTGAACTGACTGTTGTTGTATTAAATTTTGATTTTGAGTAGACATTTGTTGACCTGGATTTAGAAGCTGTTGTTGATTTATTACTTGAGTTTGCCCAAGGTTTTGGTTAAGTTTTGCATTTTGCAAACTTTGTTGTCTATTCTGTGTAGACTGTGCAAGTTGTTGTGCAATATTCTGAACTGCACTTTGCTGACTTAAACTCAGGCTTTGCTTCATAGCCATATTCTGTTGGTTTAACTGAGCTTGTTGTAAATCATTAGCACTTTGACTTAACATCTGACTTATGTTCTCAATTTGCTGCTGTGCCGAACTCATGGACGTATTAGTTGCTTGATTCACATTTTGATTTTGTTGGATATGATGTTGATTGGTTTGAATATGTTGTTGCATTTGGTTAGAAATGTTTTGATTAATTTGTGATACTGCAACATTAGATTGTTGAAAACCTTGTTGCTTTTGTTGGAGCATTTGCATCCTGAGTTGATGTTGTTGTAACATCTTTTGTTGTTGAATTTGTATAGCTGATAGTCCATGAGGCTGTTGTTGTTGCTGCTGTTGTTGTTGAATTTGTTGTTGATGTTGTTGCTGCTGATGTTGTTGTTGTTGCTGAAGCTGTTGATTTTGATATTGTTGTTGTACATTTATTTGTTGATTTTGCATATTAATACTTGGTTGTGATACCATTGTGTTCTGGCCAAACTTCTGCATTAACTGTACATTACCTTGACTGCTTTGGATTTGAACATTTTGGGCCGAAATACCTTGGGGGATAGACTTACTTATAATACTAGGTGTAGACATTGCTGTTGTGTAACCCATTGAACTTACTACTGCATTAGATACAGCCGATGTGTTAGCAGATGACGAAGGATGATTCCATGGCATTCTTTGTTTAAGCTTATCTAGAAGGGCTTGTGTGCTATCATCTTTATTTTCTGCCATATTTTGAGTGGGCACTTCATTCTTTGCTATACCTTCTTCAAAATCAAAACCAGTAATGGCACTAATTCGGTCCATTGGTTTAGGTGGTGGTTGTGGTATGACCAACAATTTAGGATGAAATACTTCTGCAACTGCTTGTATTCTTGCTCTTAAACTCTCAAAAACCCAATCAGGAGTAACAATTTTAACTCGAGAAGGGGGCAATGTAAGAGCAATTTTGTACTTCTTACCTGTTGCTGAACCACAAACAAGATGAGTACACTGGGAATCAAAATTTAACTTCACCTTTCCCCCATGATAGGTAAGCAGGGCAAACAATGCCTTAGAATCACCTGGGCTCACTTTAGATACACAAGCAATAACATTGGAAAATATCTTATTCTTTATTGGGTTGTATGGCTTAGGATTAGCCAACTTTTTCAAACGTGCACATGCGAGAACCCAGCTCTCGGTCACAGCAGGAATCTGGTAGATATCCTGCGCGTCGTCAAGGTCTCTATCTGCGACATTTTGTCCACAAATTAGATGTGTAACATAGTCCGAAAAATATTTAGTGTTTTCTGCGCCGCCTGACTGCAGCAAGTGCATAATCTGCAAACACAACAATGAGACTAGAATAACTGAACGACAGTTTATAAATAATAAAAACAAAAAATATATGAAAACAAACCCTTTCAGAGACATCGCCAGAGAGGTAATATTTAACATCCTTAAATATAGGCTCTTGCAAACTCAAAGAATCTAGATCGTCAACAATCGTTACCATTTTCTGTTTTAACAGACAATATAAAATTAAGGTTTAAATAAACATTTTCATTGAAGTGTTAAAAAGCGCCGAAAGCTGAAATTTTAGACGACGTCCATCTTTAATGTTGCCATTATTGCTTTTTTTTTAATTTTGTCACAGATAAGTAATATGAAAAAAAGACACTGTGCCACTTTGTTTTTTTTTTCATACAAAAAGATTTAATGAATTTTACGTATACGATAAAAATAGTTATGAAGATTTCTTAATGAAATACCGTAACGTTTGTATATTGATGAATATTACTAGTAGAAATTATTTGACAAACTATTTCAAATAAACTATCGATGACTCTCGATTCTATTGAATATCTCTATCTACACAAGCAGAATAATGTAAAGTATACAATTCACCAGAAATATTGAAGTTCGAATTGCTGTTGTCGGTTAAAAACATGCGCGTGTTAACCTCGTATGTCGCCAAACGGTCGGCGCGTAAAATAGAACGTTTAAAATGTTACCATCATTTTATAGTGATCATTCAAAACCATCGTTTCACTGTCCTCTGCCTATGTTCGAAATTTCAGCCTCCTACTCCTTAAAGTTTAGTATTGCAACGAAACACACTTTTGACCAGTAAGAGCTTTACTTTTTTTTTGATATTGGTATCTACTGGTTCTCCTGAAAAAGAAGATATGCAGCGGCGTAGGGCCGGGAGTAGCCGAGCACGGAAGGTGCCCGGCCTAGCTTTGCTTCGCTCAGCTCAATAAATCACGAATTTAAAAATGATTATATATTTTACTGTTTATTGTTTTGATACAATGGCATTATTTATTTTGACTTGCTTTCTTTCGTTCACACAATGTTTTATAATAGTAATATTATTTCCAAGTGCAGACAAAAAGTATGTAAAATTCTTTGAAAAGTTTCAAATACTATCAGAAACTTTTGTGCGATTATTGACAAGCTAACGAACGATAGACTCTCAATATGTATATTATATGTAAATTATTAACAAATGATGTATCTGGGCGTACAATATTTGTTGCATGTAAACCACACATCTGCCTTATTGTCTTCACTTGTCTTAACTCTTATAAAATACTGTCTTCGCTTTGAATAAACAACTCAACTCCAAAGATTGTCTCGAAAACATCAACGAACAACAAGATTTTTTAAATAACAGCTGTGTATAACAATATCATAATAAATTTTTGTGTTTTGTTTTGTACCCTACGTCTTTCACAGCTTTACAAGGATTATAGAGGGAAAAAAAAGAGAGATAGTGTCGCAACCCTTTGTAAAGAATTATAGTACGAAAAGTTCGGACAGGCACATCAAAGAACGTAGAGCTTACTCTATTCTTTTGCTGAAAATGTCTAAAGATATATGCATATCTATTAATGAAAACCATTAATAAAAATGATGTTTGGTATTCCCCGAAATATGGATTTTTTATTATTACTTTATAATACAATCATTAGCTACAAATAATGTAACATAAAAACAACCGTCTTATGGGAAAATCTAACATTTTGCAGATTCTTAGTCATTCTATAAAAAAAAAACCAAAAGAGAAGAAGGAGGGGCAGAGATTTGCAATACAAAAGTAAAACAACTTTATTTAAATTGCGAGAAGATACATATTCACGTGTCTCATTCTGCGTTATCATTTGCTGAACATTCATCAAGAATCTACGTTTATTTATATGAGTTTAGTATCTCATTGCTCGGAGCTTCGAAAACACGTGAAACGATCCGTATGAAAAATAAGGCAGAAACGTTAATTATAACTATCATTAAAAAATGCCAATAGCATAACGCGTGTTTTTACTTAAACTACTTATTAAAAGTATAAAATGTTACGTGTATTGATCAGTGTTTTAGTGATTATAGGAGTAACGCAGATTAATCCTTTGAACGCTCAATCTCCTTGTCCAGAAATATTTGAATATAAAAATGATGATAATGGCGTGTATGGAGTCATAACATTAAAACCTAACGGATACAAATCTACAATAACTATAAGAACCAATTTTACAATAACGGCGAAATTAAATTCTGTAAGTATTTTTTGTTTATAATATATTTAACAAAATGTGCAATTATATCCACAAAAAAATAATTATTATTTAACTTATTCTACATTTGTATATATGGATCACTTTCATTTCTTTGTTAAGCATTTTAGTAAAAGTAGTTCACTTTCTTGTATTGGACATGGCATAAGTACATTTTTTTTTTGATATTGATATCCGCTCGTTCTCCTGTGAAAAAGAAGATAATCAGCGGCGTAGGGCCGCGGAGGCATAAGTACATCTAAATATAGAGATTAGCCATTTTTGGTTATAGTTTATCAATATTAAAAGAACACAGACAAAGTGTAGCGTTTTTAATAACTTTTCACTTTGTCTATGTTACACTTAGCTTTAAAGAATTACTATACACGTAGAGTGTGCCAAATATCGATGCTATTGAAATCCAAAAGTAACCTGAGAGGTCGGAGTAGCATCCGATAAGATTCTGGTTCGAATAGTCCCTTGTCCATCGCAATCCAATAAAATAAAAAGGGTTTTTTCATGATATAGTTTTTTCCTTTAGTACACTTTCTTTATTAACGTTTTGTTTGATGGAAATGTACATACAGTACATATACACTTCTTATTCTTGAATTGCTTGCTACATTTAAAGTCCGGTGACTATTAAGACATTCTGAATATAAATTATGTAAATCCCATAAATAATTAAAAACCAGTATAGCTTTCCCAATTAATACCATGGACACTTTTATTTGTAAATTATTATTACGAGGGATATCATTTACATGTATGTCCTGTGGTTTAATTTAATATTGTACGGCATGGGAAACTCGTCACACAAATGATGGTAGGAAAAAAATAACCGGAAAACTCATAACAGGTTTTTATCACGTTGCACTTTACAAAGTAGACATCTCAATTGCAATAATTGTATTATTATTTTATTTTAATAATCACCAGTCATAAGTATATTAGATTATTATTTAATGCTAAAACACGTCCAGACTGTTTTCATTAAAAGTGATGATCTCTCTTGTAATCGAAATTCTGTCATTAATCCTTATTTGTTTATAAATCTAATATTTCTACAGTTATGGGCCACATACGCCTTCACGATTATTATTTACTTGTATTGTCCACAATAAAGTTTGAGGATTTTATTGTTAGGAGCACACAATCAGAATTTCTGTTCATATTATCGTTGAAATCTTTTGTAAGAACAAAACCGAGCAAATGACAAAGTGTTTTGAGTAGGTAAAAATTACTGTTATAGCTTTTCGGGTATAACAATAAATCAATTCATTAATAACAAAAGTGACAAAATTAATATTATAATTAATACTTATATAATTATAAAAAAGATGATTAATAATATAACATGACTCTAACATATCTTTCTTTTTTGGGTATCAAAGACAAATACAAAAGGTAGAATTTGGCATCTACTTGAAAAGTCAGGGTGTAAGATTTATAAATACTAATTAAACCCGGTTCTCTTCATCTTCTATATTCTATTATCTTATATAAAATATATCGGTATCCCTCAGCACTATGTTTAAGCACGACTATAAAAGAGATTACATCACTTGATTAAATGTACTGTAATCGTTTTTTCATGCAAGCAAAGAAACTAATTTCCGACATAAAACAGGATTAAGATCAACGATCTTAAAAAAATATTTATATCATGCAGCGCTTGGTGAAAGTTTTTTATTCATAAATATCGAGTGAAAGAAGAAATGATATTTAATGGGATCATATACAAGTCGCATACATAATAAGTTGTTTTTTTTATCTTTTGGATTTTTGGTCAGATTATACACTTTAATTAATATTTGAACACATTGGATATACCACACATAACATTATAAATATTTATGTAAATGAAATGCCGGGAATTTCCCCCTATAACGTTGAATGATGTTCCACAGGCTGCAGGTAAAACCAATGGAAGCAGACGTCATCAAGTGTAGTTTTCTAAATTTAAGAGAATAACTTTTTAGTCAATTCATTTCTCTGTACTTTATTCGATAATAATATTTACATTTACTTTTTATTCCTATACTTGTCAAATGGCTAAATGTTCACTTCGACATTGAGAAGTTGGGGCCATGTCCCGACATTTATTTAGACTCTTTATTACTGTATAATGTAATAATAGTATACGTTATGCCACGGTGTTATACAATTAGATTTAAAAAAATTACAGGAGAATCAACATTACAAGATGCCTTCTTCAAACTGAACTTTTTCTTTCAAACTGAGATCACCATTACGGTTCTTTTTGCATCTTATGGTATTTAAGTTCGATCCGCTTCGTTATATTAAACCGAGTGGATACGTTTTTATAAATTATGTTGTACTTGTTAGCAAACGGAGTAGTAGTATTTAATGATAAAGCGCTATTATTTACAAGAAACCTGGAATAACATCTAACCAAACACCGAACATAAAAAAAGAGTTGTCAATCAGCTTACAGATCTTTTCGTGTTGTTAGCCCTTTAACTTGATAATAGTCATATAATAAATACTTTTGCATACTTTTGGTTTACCCTCATGGACATAAGATGTTAAGCCCTTCATAGAGGTACGCCGTCTTCAATAATTTTAAGGACTTATCGAATAGCAAAACATTAATCTAAAAGTCATAACTTATTTACATGGCATTTAAATTTTATACGCATTTTCAAAATATTGGATTTCGGATTCTTGGACAAAAACATCATCTAGCAACAGGAGGCATGTACGTCATGTGTTTTTTTGTTTAGTTTTTTTTTTTATTAAGGACATCTTGAGAAAAACGAACCGCTAACCGGTTAGTGTATCAAAACCGTCTGTAATGATATTTCTTTACGTGTCAGCGGCCGAATGCTTGCTTTAAACTAGTTTAGCGAATTATCTCTTATATAAACTAATATAAAGGTCATCGGTGATATCCTGTAAAAGGTCAAACTTTTTGTACATTGCATGGGTTTTCTTATAATTGAAATCACTATAAAAAACTTTTTATATTGTTAAGAAATCTTTAGTAGCACTAATAGTTATGGTATAAGCAGCATTAGTTGAATCCGGAATTAGACTGGATTTGATAAATATGTAATATAGACAAAAAATTGCGTTAAACCTATATATAATAACTTACATTACTTTTTAATTAGTATTTTTTTAACTATAAAGTATATAAAAAGGTGAATTGAGTACTCATGCAAATAATATTGCTGGCAAGGTATCTACCAGGTAACAGTATAATTTATTACAACTGTATCATTTAATTTTATTTTATTAATCTGTATTTTATTACATTGTTTATTTTCGTATAATAAGCGATTATTAGAATTTTTCGTTTATATTTGTGTAAGTTTGTTATTTGTAACAATAATAGTCTTTGAACTGTCTTTTACTTTTTAATTCATGATGTTTATTTCTTAAAATATTATTTTATCTTAATGTATATATTTTATTAGGTTAATGTTATAAAATTATTATTAAAACGTGATTTTTTTTAACAACAATTGGTTTAAGTTTACGACAAAAGCTCTATTAAGTATATTGAAATATGTTGAAAATACGACAAATTACTATAACATGTTTAATAAAATAATAGCTTTGTTTTTTATTATACTAATGGTGTATTTGTTTTGATTGTAGTACCCTGCATCACGTGATTACATTGACCGTTTTAAGGTCAACCGTTATTTATCAACAAACCAGACATGCAACCTGATTTGTAAGTGGGAAATCCCATGAACTTGTACGCGAAGTTCAATAATCAACAACCATATTTATTTCAACCACTCTCTGGGTTCATTGGCAGCGAATGGTCAAAGGCAATTCGCCCGTGTTCATTACAAAAGTTTTTAAATAAATTTTCACCTCGTTATAAAGTAATCTTCAAATTCATAAAAATACATAGAGTTCGACTTGAGATGAGATAAGGATTTTTTAACTCAAAAAAGTTGTGTTTTGATGATTAGTTCCTGTTACATTTTGTACTTATGATGACGATAATTGAATACATACGTAATAATCTTATTGCACATATATATGATATTCATATTTTCTCGTTGTTTTAACTACTTTTACTTTAATATACGTAGACGTTTTCTTATTGTAATATATATTGTTCGCTATACTGAACGTGTAAAACTAATCTGTTTTTATTTATAACCCGTATCTGCATACTTTGTCCGGATTCAATATTATTTTATATTTGCATATCTGTAAACGAATTAACACACATCATAACAATTTATTGAACGATGGAGAAGCTAATATAATGCAACGATGTCTGGTAGCGAGATATAACAAAGGCAATAATATAAAATCATTATTAGTCTCTTGTTTGTGATCTTAAAGAATATGTTTAATAAATTTTAATTTTCTTAAAAATATCATCGGTTACAACAAGTAAACAGGAATTAAAGAAAACTGTTATTTTCATACAACCATTTTTTTTTCTAAATATTTTTTTATTATACTACTTACAATATATTTACTTTAAAGGCATTCTCAAATAGTTTCTGCTTTTATTGTTCAAAAATCGTTAGATGTAGTTGATATTGCCGGTTTAACTAATTTTATTGCTTTAGAATAAATGTAGAGACAAGATAACATGGATGAAGAAACTAATAATTTTTTTATATATACTCTTAAACTACACCGTAAAATGATATTAATAGTTGAGAAAAAAAATGGGAAATTACTCTTTTTTGTTTTAAACCTATCACAACATTTAATGTACGGTTATATCTATAATATAAATAACTAAACATCTTAATCTTAA
>DWHU01001623.1:0-11874 GCA_018247975.1 Parides photinus | reverse complement strand
AGCCTTGTACCCGCCTTGTAGCCGTCTTCTACCCGCTTTGAACCCACCTTGTACCCGTCTTGTACCCAACTTGTACCCAACTTGTACCTATCTTCTACCCATCTTGTCTCGTCATGTCTGTATTCATTTATTTACGTTACATTATAATCATAAAGTGAAAATAGGATAAACATTAAGAGTTGTACGTATTTTTTAATAAAATAAAAGAAATTAAAAAAAAATGTTATGGGTAGATAACACTTATCACTAAGGGGTATGAAAAATAGATGTTGGCCGATTCTCAAAGCTACTCAATATGCTCACAATATTTCATGAGAATCGGTCAAACCGTTTCGGACGAGTATGGGGACGAATATTATGACTCGAGGAATTTTATGTATAAGATTATCTTCATTGGTTTTAAAATATGTTGTAATATTTGCTGAGTTTATTATGATATTTAATTGCCTATCATTTCACAGTGGCTGAACATTTGTCTGCTCAGCGTTCTGCGATCAAGATGCTTGTGTCACGTGTTCGAGCAGTTCTTGTAACTGTCCGTGCTATTAGAGATGGCACATTACCACCAAGACCTGCGTTGCTACGGGAAGCGAGAGCTTTGGCTAATCGCTTACCACTGCTCACATCTCAACAGTTTCGCACACATTTTTATAATGTGAGTATTTTCACTTTTAATCACAAAAAACTTCACTAAATTTTATATCAGATTTTAGAAACGGACATGTTACAAACTAACTTGTAAACAATTTATGGTTAAAAGTGATTGTTCTATTCCATTTTTATAAATCATTTTCAGTTTAGTAATTAATACAGTACCTTTCAATTTCTTCTGTTAGTGTACTAAAATCTTTTATTTTCTGTCGGTCAGCTTGACTCATCCTTTAGTTATACTTATAAAAATGCTTCGTTTAATATTTTTGATGTCATCATTTAAATATATAATGAAAGGTATTTAAACAGACATAAATTTTTTTCAGCAATGCAACGATGTGGCTCTGATGACATACCTGGGAACAATCACGAAGGGCTGTAATGCAATCAATCAGTTAGTGAATAGATTTAACGTACTGTATGATAGGCAAGGAATGGGTCGGCGCATGCGGGGACTTTTCTTTTAGGGCGGTCGCTAATATATGCCAAAATGTTATGTTAATTTAAGGTATAGAGGAAACGGAAAACGAACAATTTTAACCATAGATACACACACTGCAATAAAAGTCCGCTTTTTCTATCCCATATGATATCTAATATTAAACTTGCAAATGTTGTCGAGACGTCTTCTAAAAAAAGTTTCCGTTCTTGGAGAGTAAGATCCAATATCATTGTTCAAGTACTAAGCGTAGTTGTTAGTAGTTTTTCAAGTTGACAATTTAATTTACTTAAAAAAATATAATCTCTTACTAGAAGTAGGTATCTCAGTTGCCGGAGACTGTTAATTAGGAGCCGTCATTCAACATCTGCGATCAAATATTACTGTGCAAATATTAGTGTTGTGGCTCAGTTTGAAGAGTCTTGTAGCCAGTGAAGTTACGGGTATAATGAAATTTACGACGAACACGATGTGATGCAATGTTAAGTAGGTTCAAATTGTGGCGCAGGTGCAAGCGGCGTATTATTTATCCTCAGTATATCAAGTGAACATCTTGTTGGTCCGTTAAATAACGTATATATTATACATTTTGATTAAGATACTCGCTTAAGATGTATAACGGTTCACAAAAAAATTATAACAATCGCAAACAAACTCATAATATATCTATTTCTTTGTGCATGATTTTTAATTGTGAATAGTTTAGTTCTCTCGGAAAGTTGTCATCCTGTAATATGTCATTAAATGTAAATATTACTATTACGTTTTTGTACTATTAGAAATGTTTCTTTTAAAATATGATTCCATGTGAAGACTAAAGACTATGATGTAATAAAAAAAATACTTGTGATTTGTCTATTATTTCATCTTTCTAAGAGGTGCTTCTCATAACACTTTAAAACTTTGATGTTTAATGGACAACTTTATACAAAAGGTTAACAGCACGTAGTTGATTAATAATCAGAGATTAAATATAAAGAGAAACTTAGTAGTAACCTTTTGTTACCGGACATCGTCCAGATAAATTTCTCCGCAGTCGTAATTTTTGCCGACAAGGAGTAAATATTATGACTGTTTAAAAATCCTTTAACTTGAACTCTGCTGGTGGAAGGTGTTGGATAATGGAGACCCTCTAGATTAGTACCACTGACAGTTTTTTTTCTGCCTTCAAACAGTAGTATTGTAAGCATTGCTGGGTCCCGGTTTGAAGAGCGTTGTAGCCTGCGAAATTACTGGAGTAACAGGACTTAATAAATTGTCTCAAAACTACGAGCATGTGGTGTTTTGTATACCACTCAAAGTAATACAGTGTTTTTATGGGTATTATTCAACATCAAGTCATTGTTTCGTAGCTTCGTTAATGAGAAAAAAAAAACTAGATTGTACTAAGAGGAGCACATACATAAGTTTAGGAAAAGGTGCAGGTTTTTGTTACATAAATAATAACAACTGTGACGCAATCATTTATTATCCATAACCCGGTTATTTTTATAATCACAAAACTTGGAAAATCTTTGGACACGTTGAGATTCAAACTGTGGAAGACTTTGTAAATGAAGCGTCATGTAATTTAATCAATAATATCTCTCACTACAAAGTGCTCGTCAACTGAATATAAGAACAAAAGTATTCAGTATATAGGTGTAACGTTTTATTAAATTGTAATTAATATTATTAACAAATGTCATTAAACCATAATAAAAAAATATAGAAAGTAGTTCACTAATTCACACATGTCATTTATTATCAAAATAGGACAAAAGTAAGTCTTCTAAATGAAATAGAAAGAAATCAATAAGCAATGGTAGAGTTTTGCGTCATCTTTTGTATTGTTTTTGTATTTTTTCCCACACATTGTATTTATTTTAAATGCGTAAACTGTTGAAAAATTCCGTAACAAGATATTTCAAGGAGTAAAAGTTCTAACTGCTGGCGGACATATAAATTGCCCTTAATATTGTTACGGTACATTTATTAATTATTTTATAAAAACCTTATTATTAAAAACATTTTTCGTTAATAATGTATTGATATTTTTGTACAAAAATATTTAATAAGTCTGTAGTTGTTCATACACCGAATTATAATATTGCTTTTATGTAACTATATTATAAACTCTATTTAAAACTTGCACTAATATATTGTTGAGTAAATAAGACACAGCTGCCGAAATCACATTTCATACAAATAACCATTAACAATGTATCAATGTTTGCTATATACGAATACCTATGTATGTAGTTATAAATGCATAAATATATATCCAGATCGATATTAGTTATATTTAATCGGTTGTATTTGTTGTACATACATATATACCTATATCGCAACTTCTTACATCAGTATCTTAAAACACATCGATGTCTCGATTTTGGTTTTCAAATTGGTAATAAATATTTCAGATAGCATCAATTTTACTAAAAAAGTCTGATTTTTAATAAAATTATTTGTTTCTAAAGTCTTCAAAAATCCACAGGTTTAAAGTTAACATATTTTTTACCAACCATGTCTGTTGTGCACCAATCAACTATAAATTTATTTTTAAGAGACTATGGAGATGTTAGAAGTCATCAGGTATTTTCTCAATTCCGATTAACTCGTCGAAGAGAGATTGGTTCGCCGGCATCACCTGTGGCTCGTGTAGAACTTGCCGTGCAAATTTCAATAATGCACGTGTTAATTGTCCAACTGTCCATTTCCTATCAACTAACACCCGTACTAAAGTGTCCAGCTGTAACGAAAATATAACGATTGTATGTATTTGCATGAGATGAAAAACAGCGCTGCGTTCGTCAGTTGGTATACCTGCACCTAGACACGAACACTAGAAGTCAAGCACATCGAATAGGAACACAGCTTCTTGGGTATCTTTAATAACTTTAGTAAAATTATATTACCAGCCAGTTTTAATTGCGATATGATATCGTTATATTCCAGTTTCAAAGGCGCGGGTTTAATCGCCACTGAACTCGATCTCTCAGTGAAGGATACATTATGAGAAACTTTACACGTTCCAAGCATAAAGTTTTTGTAAATATGTCCACTACATCTGCCAACTCGCCATTGGTTTGTGTTATGGTTTAAAGGTCTTGACTCTGTCACTGACAAAGGGTGTGGTGTCTCAGTAGTGCGACTATTAAGTGACCTGTTTAATTTGTATCGTCATATGATTATGCTTGTATCTCATCTGTCATTAACACTACGCCAGATTAGCATTACTGAGGTAATGTCGATCGTCGTAACAAACCTTAAAGAGTTGCTCATTTCCGAAAGTGTAGTAAATTAAGGCCGGTACCCCGGCGACGCTCGCTGCTAACCATTGCAGTAACAGTTTTAGCTGCGGGTGACCACGCTGTCTTCGTCCGCAGCCCCAGTTACCGGTCGCAACCGGTCTACATGATCCTCCCGAAACTATTTTGTTGGCTAACTCGTTTAACTGCAAAAAACGGTTAAACGTCATTAATTAGGTATATTAATTTAAAGGTTACCGTTACGATACGATGACCACTCACGTTATGTCAAAATACGACTTCATTCAATTCAAAGAACAAATCTGAATTACTTGGCTGTATGTGTATAATGATAATTCGGGAATATTATTCCCTTAATTCTTAAAAGTAATTTATTTTCAACAGGCGTGTATCATAGACAACCAGAGCTCATTATAATTAAAAATAATTAAGTACTCCCATTTTTATGACAAAGACCGAAATTTAGTTTATGCAAAATCTGTCGTCTCTATGACATGCACCTTTGTGTAAGTGTGATAATGTTTTGAAGGACCAAATACAAATTTTAAACTTGGAAATGAATAACAATGAGATATGATAATATAGAAATACGACTATTGGGGATTTTTGATAGTAATTACGACAGTGTAATTGTGATCATTAAAATGACTTGTCCATTTATATCGGCCTATTTATTTTTCCATTTCGTGATTTGTAGACCAATAATAACAATTCGTTCAAACCTTCAATCTCATAGGATTATATAATTTTGAAAAACGTAAATGAGCCGTAATATATGGATAGTCAATATTTAAAGAAACTATGCCACAAAAACACAACTTCAACTGTTGAGTATAATTACTTCTAGCAAATAGGTTTCCATTACTTTAACAGAAAGGATTGTCGAACACAAGTGAACTAAATAATTAAATAAAAAAAACTTGCTGAATGAATTCCTCATAAAATAACATGAATAATCCTCGTTATAAAGTACGAAATACTACACACAAGCTTAATCACGTAAGCTTTGCGGGAGAGAGTGCATTTTCATAACTAGTTAGTAACAAAACATGTTAAATGGCTCAGTATTAGCGACAGACAGACGCACTTCTAACCTTGTTTTTCTTTATAGCAACAGTAACAGGTTCACATTCAATTGTCTCCTCAATTGTTTCTACAATCATGTTAACTACCCAATTAAGTTTTTTCTTTCTTAAATTAGGGTTTGTCAACTGTGTTGAAGAAGTCTCTGTGGAAGAGCCGCGTGATGGTGGTTCTTTCACGTCTACATTATTGTCGTTATTTATGTTCCTTTCTCGTGTGCTTTCTAATATTTCTTCCGGTATCGACTCTTTTACTTTACGTCTCTGCCAAAACACAGTAAATAATAAATTGTATAAAGTTTTGAAACCGAACCTGTTTTGTGTATTCATGGGAATGGATGTTATGGCCAACCGTCTATAACTAACAAGTGACAACTTAGCTCTCTTTAATTTTATTCATTGGCAGCAAACCGCGGTAGGAAGAAACCTATTATTTTGTATTTCGGATCAAAAGTACAGAAATGTAACATTTTTATTTATTGTTTGTAATAAATCACATTATGGTATACACATATAAGTTCTATTTATGTAGTAATATTTTGATCTGAAATGTCAACCCTTTTTATCGCCGAGCGTTTATAACATACGTGGTGGTGGTTAAGTTTATGTTATTGCTATAGTAGAGTAATTCCAGGTTCTGGTTATGATCACAATACTGCTAACGTACAAAAGTATATTTTGTTAGATTGTTTTGATTTTGGTAGTTGCTGTTTTGTAATGAAATGAAGTTTACCAAATGCGCGGCAAGGCGGTGGCGGTGACGCGCGAGTCCGAGCGAGAGGGAGCGCGCGGCGAGAGCGAGACGGCGTGGCGTGGCGCGGTCGCGGCCGTCGCGCCCGTACAGCTCGGCAGCCTCCGCCCCCGCGTCTGCGCCCGCGACGCCGCTCGCCATTGATTCGCTCAGAGTACGTTTGAGCAGCGATCCGGCGAATCTGGACATCGAAGAAAAAACTTTTTATGTTCTACTTTGCATTTTGAAGTCAAACTCAAATTCATTTTAATTAGGCTATATAATAACACAGGGGCGGCTTAACCTATAGTGCATGGTGTGCAATGCACACGAGCGCTCTAAGAGCATTGTCTTGGAGTATCATGGTACTACAATGATATGACAGAAGCAGCCAGCCAGGGCGGTGGCGGCAGTTATCAAATGCGAGCGCCCAATGGGCGGCTTCTTTTTCGAATATTTTGTTTCAACTCGAAATAAACTTTATGTCACATATTTAAGTTTACTGCTTATAAAATAGCTTGTTGGAATATGAAAAAACTTTCTCGTTGCGACGGCAAAGTTAATAGTTATAGCCGCGAGATGGCGAGGAGGGTCAGTCCTAGGCGGCGCCAGGGTTTCGTTGCACAAGGGCGCTATACGAGCTAGAACCGCCTCTATAATATCACTTTTCGAATGGTCAAATATACATAAAAGACATCCCCCAAAACGCGCGCCCTTAACGACACTGTCATTATTTCTATTTCTTTAAACTTATCTCTTAAAGTATCTCTCGCTTTTAGATTGTAAAATGATCTAATAGTATATATAGTAATATAATATCTGCAGCCCAAAAATTGGTTGAATGTCGGCAGCATTTCTTCAAAACAAAATACTGTACGACATTACACTGTGAGTATAACTAAAGTAAACTCTCAGAAGCTCGTGAATACCTCTATTTTTTATATAATATAGTAACGCATACGGGCACACACACTCATTACCTAAATGTTATACAGACTTTCTATAAGCTATTAATGGTCAAAATTCTGTTACAGAAAGATTTTGAAATCTACAATGAGAGAAATCTGTACGTGAAATTTATGAAGAGAAATTTTGTTATCCTTAATCCATAACTATTTTATTTCAGACGTTTCAAAACTGTTACTTATTTTTGATAATAATAAAAACTGTTCACACAGATTACATGATTATTGTAATTACCTAATGACGGCTAAATCTCGAGGATCCAGTTCCCGAGATTTATTTTCCTCCATAGTATTGTTACCAATGGGATCATTAAGCCAATGATTAAATTGTTCGTATACTTCTTCTAATTCAGAGCTGTAATAATAATTGTGATTCAAATCAATCAGCTCACAATCAAGTGATAGGTAAATGTGATATAAACATTTGTAATAATCATACAGTGATCTGATGATATCACTCACGTGTATTCCGTGCTGAAACTGTACTTAGAACTGTTGCCCGTTTCATTCCGTTCAAGTCGTCGTCGGACCGGTGACAGATTTCCGTGGTCTAATATTTCCTGATCTGTCAACACGAATCCCACTGAACTGCCTCTTTTCACTCTGAATTTTCCAAAAAATAAATAAATGTTTAAAAAAGAAATATTCAATGTTTCTCACACATAGTCTTTCACTTAATTATTACGTTTCTTAGAGATTTCATTATGTTTTTATTTAGTTAGTAAAGAAATACAATTGTAACTAAAGAAAGTTTGAATACCTTGTGTCATTGCCACCGATTTCCGCGCGAGGTATACTGACTCCGGCTGCGTAACTAGAACTATCCGTTGACCAATCGCCTGTAGTACTGGTGGTGCAGGAGTTCTCGGCCTCCCTCCGTAACGCGTCCCGGAGTCTCTCCGCAAAACTTAGCCTCCTCTCCTCGTTGGACAAGTCCTTCGAATATTGGAATGAATTTGGCCGTGCACTTTCACCTCTGCCTTCATCCTCGCTACCACCTGTAATTAAATATTTGTTCACAGTACATATAATATAAACTTGTTTTAACAAATATATATGTAATAGTAATTTAGTTCGAAATGCACACATCTTAGAAAATTTAAAAAGCAATGTTAAAAAATCCCATGAAACTGATTTCTTTTAAAAACAATATTATTTTTTGTTTTTGTTTAAGTGGTGATTCTGTCGATTGGCAGAAAAACAAATTATAAATCGTTAAAACCAAATTAATTAGTTAATGTAGATGTGTAAAGTCTCTCACAATGTAACTGTGACTGTGTCACACTGTCTGTGTTGCATAAACCTATAAATGATAAAAAAAATCTCATTGAATACTACGTAGTGCTTTATGTACATTATTTAAATATTTTCCTTAAACGCGCACGAACTTATGAACTATGTAATGAAATACACGATCTACGTAGAGGTTCCAATAGTCTCGTTTGAGGATTTTTAACAGTTGAAAGTTAACGAATACGTAAGTAAAATCTTACCGTAATCAAAGCTGTCATTGGCACTATGATATTCATCATCGCTGGAGTTACAACTCGAGTAGAGGCTGTCCTCTTGAGTGTCAAGGTTAATGAGACCTGGGCTTCTAGTTACAGGAAGACACTCTCCCGAGGATCCGAGTACGATGAATCTTCCTCGTCGATTGTTTAAAGTTCCCCCATCGGGCGACAACCAACATTTCCGTTTTGTAAGCTCCACGCCTGAAAGTAAAAAAATCTACGTTACGTACGTACGTTGGGTTTCTGATGATAACTGATAATCACAAATACAGAACTTTTAATTGGATTATGAATTTCAGGCATGAACACAAACAATTTAAAGTAACTAAATTTTATATCTTATGAACATAGTCGTTGCATAGTTCATTACTACTTAAATTATAAACATTACCCACACGAATCCATGTTCATCTTGTAATGCTATGCTTCAAACTATCACCACAATGCGGAGTAGTATATAAGTGAAACTTTAATATGAAGTTGTCATAAAAATATAATTAATAAAAAAAAAATCGCTTGGTCACTTTGTTTTGGTATATACGGTGATACATTTAATCTGGTAAATATTATCTAAACTGCATACTTGGATCATTCAAATTGAGAGTGGCTGCGCAATAGGTTTGCGGTGAAGGACTCCTGCTGCTGTAACTGTTTATGGTACTGCAGGATGATGCTTGCTTTATCATTACAGTTGCTTCTACGTCTGGAGGAGTATTGCTGGTCGATTCTCCTGCAGATTACACATACATTTATTAACCGTTAGTTGTTTCAAATATAATATAAAACTACTAATGAATTTATTGTATCAATTTCGGCTTACTTCATTAAATTTATTTTAGACACAGAATAAACTATTTAGTCATTTCATATAGATCAATAGGTATAAGTTAATAAATACAATGGAGATTAACAATGTCGCCCTAAAAAGACATTATAATCCAATTAAACATTTTTGGCTTCTTCCGCAATCCCATTCCTACTAATAGTCGTTCATAAGTATTTCCCTACTTAAAAATGTTACGTCGGTTAGTTTATTGGATTCAGCTTAATTTAATTTGAATTTATTGTATGTGAAAAATAATAATAATCCAAACAACATTCGTCCACTTTTTAAAAAAACAAAGTGATGATAAGGTTAATGTATGATTACAAAATAATTAATTATTATCGAGCAATGCATATCCTCGACAGTTAAATACCGATAGGTGACAATCTCCTTTCTTGTGGTTGCTGAGGATCGCGACTCTTCATGGGCGACTGCTGGAAGGCTAGAAGACTTTTATTAAGTTCTCTTAGAATATTATCTTCTTCCCACTGTCCCAATGGTAAAGCACTGTAATCTTCGGCGTCCATTAAACATACCGTTATCTATAAAAAATATTGATTCGATTGGAAGAAATCATGACACCCTATTTATTTGAAATTAATTTCTGACAATGGTAAATATAGGTGGTGGTGATGGGCCTCCGTTGCGGACAACCGTCTAGGTAGGGATATACATGTACAGTCCGATTCGAAGGGCTTTGTAGCTGCTGAAATTACTGGGGTAAAGACTTAAAATCTTATGTCTCAAAGCGACGCGTACAATGTTGTGCTGTGTATACCAGCCTAACTAGCGCCAAATTGTTATGAGCAGGCGTGTCGTTTTCTTTGCTTTGTCGAATAAATAAATAGTTCTCGGAACTTATTATGTCGATATTATGGGATGTAAGAGTAATTTAATTTCCACTTACAGTTTTAGGCTCAGGGAGTAATTCAATATCCCTTTTTTGTTTTTTGTCACTAATTCGGCTGAATAATCTAACGCCTTCTGCTTTTAGTACTTCATTATCTTCTAGTGATTCCACCGAGAGCATAACGGGCAATAGTTCCGGCATC
Source organism: Parides photinus (assembly GCA_018247975.1). NCBI lineage: Eukaryota > Metazoa > Arthropoda > Insecta > Lepidoptera > Papilionidae > Parides > Parides photinus. Next base: position 1,367 of record DWHU01001623.1, on the reverse strand, counting down.
ATAAACATCATTAACGATTCCTAAGAAATACATTAGACATTTAACGAGAAGCGAATTCAGTTGTATGATTGTATATTTTTCCATAATACTTTTTGAGATTAATCTGAAGGCACATAGAGGCAGTACAAATTAGACAAAAACATAAAACATTTTTTTTACCTATTATCAATGTTTTGTTTTAATTTGCTGATCATATAAAGCTTTGACGATGGTTAAACTACTACATCTTAAATAACTACGACCTATAACGCCTCTGAAATAAGAATATTCAAAAATAATCCTGCTAACTTTATTGACAGTTTTACGAATATACGGTAAATTTTGATGGAATTTAAAAATCACCTGGGTTTCTCCATCAACCAATACGTCTCCACCGACACGACTGGTTGCAAAACAGACTCTAATAGCGTCATCGTTCTCACACCTCTCTGGTCGCCCTTCGTGCCTCACCAACAACTTGCACAAAGGAAGTGTACATTCGAGCCAATCTTCGATAGTTAACCATTGTTTTGCAGTCATTACCTGCAACAAAAATGTTAGACTATTTATCCAGAGAATAACCACACGTAGAAATATTGCTTTAAAAGCTTTCTTTCAACTTACCTGTCTACTTAATTTCACGAATCCCTCGTTATTATTTTTATCCAACCACTCAAAATAATATAGTAGACTTTTTAGCTTGTTTTTTTGTGATTTTCTGCAAAATTTAAATGAAAATTTACGATTCATTGCCCTTAAAGATAGATTTAATAGGAATTTATTCTAATTACCTGTGTAAATTTTTAAAAAAGTGTGTAAAATTGAAGTCTTGTAAAGTTGGATGCGTTTTGAGCGTTCTTTTTGGAAAAGTTGAGAAAAATGCATGAGCTACAAGTGATGATAAAAAATTATAATCCAGTTCTGTAGCATCACCTAAAAGATAAACTAATAATAATTTTTTTATTTTTTTGTACAAAATGTAAAATGATGTAATTTAATAATACAGACTTTGCTGCTGTAAGCTAAATATAAGTCCTTTAGGTGGCCGCCATCTTTTAAGATGCAGTGCTCTGTTTACCATGATTCTGATAGTATTATCTAAGAAATTTCTACGTTCTTCTTCTGTTAAGTCTTCGTCGAGAAATCGCTCCAATCCCTTCATTAGATCTGGATCTTTGACATCATCGTCGGGGTCGATACCTATACTGTAAAATGAGTGTTGTGAATGAGTTTGAAAAAAAATCTTTAACTGAGGAAGACAAATAAATCGAGTTATGTAGTATTTTCCTAATGTTTAAACCGGATCATGCCGCCGTGATAGCCGAGTGGTCTGGGACCTCGGCCTCCGATTCGGAGGTCGCGGGATCGAATCCGGCGCGCACCGATGA
>DWHU01001622.1:0-11877 GCA_018247975.1 Parides photinus | reverse complement strand
CATGCTGAAACCAATTTGGAGTTATGGAATCCAATTGTGGGGTGCAGCCTCCAAATCAAACATAACAATGATACAACGTACACAAAATTATATCCTCAAACAAATTAGTGACGCCCCATGGTTCATTAAAAATACTGAGAAACATGAACTTTTGGACGTTCGTACTGTTAATGAAGAAGTTAACACATGTCGCCTAAGATATAGAGAGCGATTGGCGGTACACCCAAACCGGCTGGCTACTCAGCTGCTTAAGCTAAACAGCAACAAGCCGCCTTAAAAGGCGTAAACTGCACAATTTTGAAAGCTCTGATAACTAGAGCACAACTATGGAGGAGCTGACTCTGATGAGAGTCACACTCGACCTGCCATCTTCACATACAACCAATCTGCTCATAGTCTATGGACTGATCGCAGGATAAAACCAAGCACAAAAAAAAAACACTTATATAATTCATCAGAATAGCATCGCAAACAAAAGAGCTATAACAAAATAGTTTTTTTTTATTTTTCTTGACTGTTTTAGTTATCATAATATTCTTCAGAGGTAGCAATATTCTTTAAAATTTGGTAAATAATAGGTAACAGCACCTCTCAGTAATATTTTTAGATGGTAGTTAGTTAATACTGACTGGTGTTTGGATTTCACAAATTTTAAAGTGCAATAAACATGTCACGTTAGTACGTGAATATTGAAATCTTTCAACAAGCACCCTCATTTAATCCTTACTTCGATTCTGGTATAAACTATCAAAATTTAATAATCATCTTTTCACTGTTCTGAAAGTAATTGAAGAGCTAGATCTCTTAATTCTAATTCTCAAGATGCTCTTTGAATTATAATATCATTGAAAATAGAAAACTGTCTTTGAGTCATGTTTATTACAAACAGATTCAGGAAAAACAAAATTATTTAAAATATTTCAAACATTGTTATCTATTTTGGAATTCTGGCTCACAAGGTCACACACAGTTTGTCTCCACTGTGGTATAAACATGAGTATATTGTTAATAATTAATATTGTTCCTTGATACATATAATATAATTTCCCCATATACATCTTTTCCTAGGTCTTTCATGCTGGCGGCAGTCTAGGTGGGTACTATTGTGGTAGTTTTTGTGTAACAGTGGTGTTTACTGGTGGTATGTCTCAGTTACCAGAGACCGTAGGTAGGTACCACCCTGGTTCCTATTTCTGCTGCCAAACAGTAGTGTGCAAACATTACTGTGTTCCGATTTTAAAGGAGTTGTAGCTAGTGTAATTACTTGCATAACGAGATTTAATATCTTATATCTCGAGGCAACGAGCGCAGTGTGGTGCTGTGTATATTTCACCATAACTGGTGTCACATTGTTATGGGCATGCGTATCACTTACCATAATCTGTATCTTAGTTGATTTAATAAAAAAACAAATCAGTGGTGTGCATTACTAAACCTGTATATACACAATGCTGCTACTATGTAGCATTTTGTGCATCCAAATTGTTGGGCTATATATTTTTATTAAGGTTAATTATTTCGATACAACATAGTCAAATCAATAAAATTTGTGGGACAAATCTCATTTTTATAGCATATGTCTCACCATTTATAAATACCTCTGTAAAATATCATCATGCCTTTTGCTATACCGTGCCTCCGCTTGCCTTGAAACAATTGGAACCAAAAAATTACTTGGAACAATATGCACAATTTTCTTCATAGTGAACTAGAGATACTGTGGTTATTGATAATCATCTTGTTATTAACTTTAACAACTTAAATTAAAAGATCTATAAATAATATTCCTTTAAAAAAGCTTTTGCAAATGTCAATATAATTAATAAACTTAGGATGAAGTAGTGGATATTTAATTGGTATTCACATTTATTTCACTGGTTTAGGTATTTAAGTGTAAATGTATTGACTTTCCATAGGGATGAAAATCATGTTACGAGGGGGTGTTGGATCTGAATGTGGAGGGATATAAGGGGAGAGGAAGACCGAAAAAAAGATGGATGGATTGTGTGAAACAGGATATGTCAGAAAGATGTGAATGTGGACCTGACATATGATAGAGATGAATGGAAGAAGAGGACATACTGCGCCGACCCTAAGTAATTGGGATAAGGGCAGGCGAATGAAATATACGCTTTTTTTTGTTGCTTTTCATGCAATTTTGTTTAGTTTCTATGATTTTAAATAATTAATTGAGATTTGGTAATTATTTAACAATACAACAATGATTAAACATTCAAGAAAAGACACGTTTATTTAAACATTTCTGAAACCATTGATTTTTGTGTAGGTACTACTATACATTAATTGACAACAAATGAGTTATATATAATATTCACATCTTTAAGCTTAGCACAGCAGTTATCAATTTCAAGATTTAGGTACAAATGTATTTGGTTGGAGAAGAAGAGGAAGACAGAAACTGTGGATGTGTGAGAGATGATATGCAGTGTAAGATGAATGATGAGTTAGCGTCTGACAGGAATGCATGGAGAAGACTGACATACTGCGCTTACCCCTCATTCGGAACTGGGCAGGACAATGATGATGTATTGACTTTCCATAATTTTCTTTTTTATACTGATTAAATGGTGAAATTTAAAAAAAACATTGTGACTCCTAGAAATAATAAAATTTTAACTGACTCTTTTTAATATTGATATAGATCAATTAAACGTTTTGCTCGCAGAATGCCAATTCAGGCGCCTCAATGGACGGACTACCTAAATTGTCCAGTTTGCTGCAGGGAGTTCGGCCCCCCACCTCGGTGCCCCATTAGCTTAGGTTGTGGTCACACACTTTGCGGACATTGCCTCAAACATCTACATAAAAAACAATGCCCGTTTGATCAGGTATGACATTTTAAAACTGATAGTTTCAAAAGATGTTTCTTGTTAATATAATGAAATTCTTCTTTATTTATTTTGTATTCATAGTGAAGAAATTCTTACAGTTGGATTCTCTATTGATACGAAAATCGTTATTTATTAAGGGAGTATAGTGGAATCAGCAGATTTCTCTCTGTTTTGTTGATTTGAACATGATTGTCTTCAGCAGTGAGAAAATCATCAAAAGGAAAAATGTTGTATGATCCTTTTCTGTAGTGAACTGTATAAAGTTATAAAATCCTCACAGAAAAATTAAAGCAGAAGCTCCTTCTGTTATCTCATAATTTTGTTTATGTGTATTATATAATATACAGAATAGTTATTCTTTAAATTACATAATGTGAATTCCTATTGCCTATCAATGGTTTCATCATCAGTTTTTTTAGAAAAATTTTTGGTTTTTTGTCATTTCCATTTCATGTTCGTAATGTTCGGTTTATAACTTATTCTTTACCATTTTAACTTAACCACTTATATGGTCAAGTATCAACTCATTTTAAAAAGGTGAAATAAAAACGATGTCTCTACTTTAGACAGTAATTCAATCAGAACCTGAGGAATTAGTGGTGAATACTGCTCTTCTGCAACTGGTCGGATATGCGCCTCCCGCTCAGCCTCACCATCCCCCATGTATCCAAGTTTTGCCAGAACACGATAAACAGGCATATCACGCCATTGTGCGTGACTTAGAACATCTTGCTGTTTATCTAAAACTTTGTGGCAGCGGTGAGTGCTGTGACATACTTAGTACTGTAACTACAAATTTTAAAAACAAATTCATTAAATCAAACTCCATAAAATCATTTTTTGTTTTAATTTTTCAAAGTTAATTTTGTTTATTTTTGTTTAATAATTCTTTTTTCCTTTTGCCAATGGTAGTTTAAGTTTATTATGCAAATGATTAGGATACGTACACAAAAAAATTTTCATTTATTAATTTTTTTTACTATATTACAATATGTAAATATTTTTATTGTAACACTTTTATAAGCTTCTATTTATTATGTTCAGCAAACAGCGGCTTGAATGGTAACAGGTTGTCACGGCCTATGCAAAAAAAATTAGTGACCCTGTTACTGAGTTCTATAATAGACGAAGAGGGTAGGGGAAGAGCAGCACGAGCAGCTAGATCTTTAGGCGAGAGAACTGTGACCGAACTTATTTTGCAGCATCAAGTAAGTGTATATTTTTTATTATATTTATTATTTTACTCTCTATTCCTTGTTGTTATTAACGCTGCGGGTCAAATTTTAACCCAGGCGGTTCATCTGATACTGGGATCGCGGACCCGGGCTCCAGTCCTAATAATATTTTCATCTTAGGGAAAAGAACTTGAAAGTAGTTTTATGTTATACTTGGGGGAAATGCCTTCGCATACCTGCCCTCACGGGGGCAAAGATAGGTTGTGTCGGACTTGCACCGACTAAAACCCCCATGATGTTCTGTCTTTGTCGCTTTACGGCGGGGCCACGGGAACGCTCTCACACACCTACGCGACCCCTCCGGCGCCGACTGCTTCGCGCAGCTCCACCTCACAGCATCTATCCTCTGCAAGGATACACTGTAACATACAGCACGCCTACCTCTCGGCCTCTATTCCCTTATTGGGAAACGGATCCCACCGAATGTGTCATCCATAGGCCATGTGGGCTAAAACAGAGAACTAACCCGGCTCCCTGCGGCGGAGCTGGTCTAGGGGCTCCGCCGCCAACTATACTACGGCCGCGGAGGACAGGGCGAGCGACGAACCGCAATACCGACAGACATGGCTCTTCGCCCGCGGCTCCGCCGCCGTCGCATCAGCGGTGCGGCACCGCCTGGTCGGCGGAGCGGAAAGATCACTTTTGGATCCCTACAGCACCCACTATAAAACAGTAGCGGCGTTCGGAATCACTGGTTCATATAAAATATATCAATCAACTATATAATGATAAAAAAAGTATTATGGAGAATTAACTACTATTAAAGTATTCAATGAATCAATTCAGCCGACAGACGGCCACTGCTGGGCATAAGCTTCCCCCAGGCATCTCCGCTCATAACGGTCCTGCGCCGCCCGCATCCAGCTGCTTTCCGCGACCTTCGACAGTTCGTCGGTCAACCCCGTCTTCCAGTCTTCCAGCCCTACGTCTGCTGTTACGCGGCTGCCAGTCTGTGACCTGGCTGCCCCACCGGCCGTCAGTCCTTCGAGCAATTTTCCCTGCCCATTGCCACTTAAGTCTAGCAGTCCTTAGGGCTATGTCGGTGACCTTACTTCTTCTACGGATCTCTTCATTCCTGATTCGATTGCGCAGAGAGGATCCGAGTATAGCTCCCTCCATTGCCATTTGAATGACTTGGAGCCTTTTTATAAGGCCCATTGTAAGTGGCCAAGTGTTGGTTCCATAAGTCATTACTGACAACACGCACGACTTAAAGACTTTAGTCTTTAGACACTGCGGTAGCTGGGACGAGAATAGGCTGTGTAGCCTCCCGAACGTTGGCCAGCCGAGTTGGTTTCGTCCAACGACCTCTTTCTGGAAGTTGGACTTACCAACCTAGACTATTTGTTCCAGGTAAACATATTCGGCAACAATTTCCAGTGTAGAGCCTCCCTCTACAACTGGCGTGGGTACAATATGGACATTATCTTCGTCTTCTCCATGCTCATTTTAAGATCCACCCATTGTGACGCTCTACAGAGATCTAGCATTTTGTTTAGGGCTTCCAGTCTACTACTTTAATCTTAATCGAACATTAAAGTATTATTATGACTTTAATTCACTGAAATTAAATGAACTATTTACTTTTATTTTAAAGGCGACGGCTTGTAAAGATTGCCACTAATATTAACGCGACGTCTCTCGAGTCTCGACTCAGCCAAGAGAGTAACGACGACGATCAAGAAGGAAAGAAAACATTAAATGGTGCAATAAAGTAATTCATAATAAAATGTTAACTTTATATTACTGTAATGCTCATTTATCCATATATTTTAACTGAAGTACAGGAACTGAAAAATATAATTTCTGCACGAAATGTTTCAAGACACTTAATTTCTCATTTTTACATAATATATTTTTAAAGAAAGAGTAATTGTTATTTTTTCAGAACCCTCAGCAGTTAAGTGCTAATCTATGGGCAGCTGTAAGAGCTCGAGGATGTCAGTTCCTAGGGCCTGCTATGCAAGAAGAGGTTTTAAAATTAGTCCTCTTAGCCCTCGAAGATGGCTCAGCTTTATCTAGAAAGGTACGAATTATTTAACATCTATTTAAATACAAAAAAAATTATTTAACATTGCAATTGTTTGTAATATTGGACTTGATTTTACTGGACAATAAATGATAAGGAGAAGGAAGATGGTAAAACATTCTTGCATGTAATACCAGTAACTTTTTTATGTAGATCACTGGAACGCAATAAATGTTTTAGAGGCAGATATACAATAGCCAGTCAGTCAGAATTAAAAACATAACTCAGTGATCAAGGCATGTGGTGATAATTGGCCCAATCTAATTGAACTGTATTATCAGTTACGATATTTCACATATCGGCTCTTATTTAACATTGTTTATAATATTTATTACATTTTCAGGTTTTGGTAATGTTTGTTGTCCAACGGTTGGAGCCACATTTTCCTCAGGCATCCAAGACAAGCATAGGTCACGTGGTTCAACTGCTGTATAGAGCATCTTGCTTTAAGGTAACAACTATATACATTTAAATTTTAAGACTACATTTTCGTTTATTTACTTGGCTATATGGAGTATGTAGTTAGTTATTTTACTTAAGTTATTATTGCTTTTCAGGTATCAAAACGAGAAAGCGATTCGTCGTTGATGCAATTGAAGGATGAATTTCGAACGTATGGGTCATTACGTCGCGAGCACGATGCACAAATAGTTCAAATAGCGTCTGAAGCAGGGCTGCGTATAGCTCCGGACCAGTGGAGCTCGCTGCTTTACGGTGACACTGTGCACAAGAGTCATATGCAAAGCATCATTGACAAGTTACAGACACCACAGTCATTCGCGCAGTCAGTTCAAGATTTGTTTATTGCTCTGCACAGAACAGGCGATCCAGCTCAGCTTCTGCTTATGAGCATACACCTCGACCGCTTGGCCAACATTGATGTTAGTCCAGGTAAGTCGTTTATTCATTGCTTTTTGTACTTTACACACATTTAAATTCCACAATGACAAACAGGAAATTAGGTTTGTCTTGGATATTTTTCTACTTGTGGTAGTACTCTTTTGCTGGATACTATCTAGTAAGTACCAACAAAGTTGCTATCTCTGCCTTCAAATAGTAGTGTGCAGAAGTACTGTTCTAAGTTGAAGAGTATTTAGGCTAGTGATATTACTGGGGTAAAAGTAAATCCTGAGTCTGCTATTTGTATCTCTGGAAACCAAGAGTATAGAGGCTTACGTTTAGTAACGTAATGATAGTCGAATGTAATGATAAAAATGATAGTTAAGCATGAACATTATACTTGAAACTTGTAAATGTGAATCACCGCTATAAACTCTGTCATATCTCCATATAGACGGGGCATCATTCATTTGAAGCCTGGTAACAATATTTTTGATTAAGTTATCAAATTAATGGCTCAATGCTGTTATTTTTCTAATAATTACGGTTTTTTCTAGAGCAAAAAAGTCCTGCGCTTCTAGAATTGGCTGAATTGATAAATTCAACAAAAGAAGTAGTGGCAGGACTGATACATTACTTGCAAAAGGCTGTCAGCCGCGATAGCAATTACAACAACAGTTCTCCACTTGAAAAGTGTGAGGAGCAGTCAAGTAAGTTTTGAACTTATTAATTTTCATCATTTATAACCAATGGTGTGGAAATAGCCCATTTAAAGTTCCCACTGCAGGGACTCGGGGCCTCTTATAATGAAAGAGCTATGGCCTTTAATGTACTACGCTGGCCAAATGAGCGTAGGCAGATTTTATATATTCACAAAAGCTGTTCCTTGGAACATCGGTTTCCTCACCATGTTTTTATGTTAGGGTTATTAACAAATAATTAACTATTTAATGAACATTTTATTGTTCTAGGTAAAGCTCCGTCGACAACACCACTGCAAGACAACAAAATGCCGATGTGCAGGATTTCTGCTATTAGGGCTTTTTGCCCCAACGGGGATGATTGCCCGTTCCTCCATTTTGATGAAGAATTTGAACGGTAAATAGAATTTTTGGGCTTGATTTGCTACATTAATTTAATTTAGTATTTAAACCTGATTGCTATGTGAATATGTATTGAAGCGAAAATTAGTATTAACCTTTTTTTTATTTTTGGCAATGTATACAAACTCCGTCCTTTAATCAGTATCAACCGTTTGCGGTCACTGCTGTCACCATGACGGCTTTTAAAAATTTCATAGTAGATGATGTCGCCACCCTAGCGTCATGATTATGTCTCGAAACATCCAGTAAAACTGAGTTTGTAACGCTCTTCTTTTCGAACATTTCACACGTTCAATTCAATCTACCTAAATTCCCATAATCTGTGCGCTTAGTAACTATTGATGCCGACTTGTTAAGCTCCCGATCATTTTTCAAAGGAGTACAAGAATATATTTTTTAAAATTTTGCTAATTAATCAGTGGTCAAACAATTTCTTATTCGCCCCAACGTATCAGCGTCTGAAAGTTCAGACATCTTGTATAAACCTTCCAAATTCAAAACATCGCTATGTCCGAGAATTCTTGTTTGTAAGTCAAGGCACATTTTTTACAAAGTGTTATGATACTTTAAACAACAAATCAGCATCAAATAGTGTATGCTTTTAAATGTAATATATTTATGTAGCTTAGATAGTTTAGGAAACAATGGCGCCGAAAAACTAAATTTGTGTTACTTGCAAAAAACTGTTTAAGCCATAAAATTTGTCAACAATAAAGAGTTAAATTTAAGTTTTTGCTAGAGACTTTCCACTGTTTATATATTTGCTTAAAAAGACTTGTGTGCTGTTGCGTTATATCAAATTCAGAACTTATTGACTGTATGTGCTGTGCTGTGTACATTTATTCATACGTAACAATTTAAGTTATTGTTTCTTGCTTGCATATTTATATGCGAATTTCACAGAGATCATTGATATTAATCATCATCATTCGCCTGCCCTTATCTCAATTTCTTGTGGTCGGCGCAGTATGTCCTTTTCTTCCATTCATCTCTATCATATGCCAGGTCCACATTCACACCCTTCTCACACAATCCATCCATCTCTTTTTCGGTCTTCCTCTCCCCTTATATCCCTCCTCATTCAGATCAAACACTCCTCGTAACATGATTTTCATCCCTCCGCATCACATGCCCATACCACGCCAAACCTTTTCCTTGCATCATTGATATTAATGTAGTATGTAAATAATTATTGATGTTATACATGGCATGTAGGAGTCTTTTTATTTCTAAAAATTATATAGATGTGTATATAAGCATGTTATGTGAATGAATTTCTGTTTGCTTATTGCACTTGATTGTATTCTTTTTGTAATTTTTGTTATCCACAATATGCATTTATTTTACCAGAATAAGAATGTTTTATTACATAAGATCCCACCAGTTGTACTTCTATTTTTATCCTATTGTTTCATTTCTTTTTTTTAAAAATTGTAATGATAATTGATTTTTTTTTAATAAAATAAAGCCAAAATTACATCCATACGGCGAATGTTTTGCTAAAGCCAATAATGATAAAATGGCTATATCCTTTTTTATGATGATACCAAATTATTAACAAAAACAGTTACTATCCGGCTGCTGAAAAGTAAAAGAATTGCATTGCACTGTTTTAAGTACATTTTGATAAATATGTTTTAAATATAGTTTTTGTATAAACGAGGAAAAAGAATTTTTCCAGAAAATGGTTAACAAATTGATAAAAAAAATTCCTTACTTTTTTAACTAGGTATAATATTGTTAGAAGTGTAAAAAAAAACACTTGGGACATTATTAATTAAAATAATAATTAAAATTCTTTACTTATCTCCTTTGGTTTCCATGTTTGGTTTATCTTAATTGAAAAAATTAATTTTATATCTTATTTTGTGTCTAAATGAATTAATTTTGCCTATTTAATTTACAAGTCCTTCCTTTGAAATTGCTCATTGTATTCTTACAATTATTAAACAACTTACCGTTTTCATACAAGGATTAATCATAAGTATTATTATTGCCAGTTTAAATTACTCTGTTCATATTTCCTAGCATTGTATTTAATCTTTTAGGATAAAAGCGAAAGAGTTGGAAGAAGAATCTAACGAAAATGCGGCGGCGGTCCAGGATCCGTTCGCTTTAGCACCACAGAGGCCAGTCCCTAACCAAGGGATGGCTGGAAATGCACATGGGTACGCGGCACAGGCGGGCGGTGCTGGGCTGCGTCTGATGAATGGCAATCCGTATATGTATGTTACACAAGTGCCCACCGGACCCGGGGTGCCCATAGCGCCTGCCGTAGCGCAACGATTGATCACCATGCCCGGAGTGGCAGTGCCGCGAGTTGCGCTCCCTGTGCAACTGCCCCCGCAACACATGTTCCAGCGTTACCCTTTGCCACCACTTAGATTAGCCACCGTCGAAGGATACAATATGCAACGTGAGTAAAGCCAATGGAAAATTTTAGACTTGTATATATATATTACTTTAGTATATTTTGAATTTCTATCGATAGATGTTCAAGATTTTGCTCTTTGCTTATCTAGTAGCGATGTTGAAGTTTGGATGGAGACACGCAGCAGCCATCTTGCGCACTATTTCGTTTAGCGTGTTTATGAAATGTTTAAATTGTTTCAGACATGCCACCAAACCTCCAGGCGGCTGCTAACCCACAGAACCAGGGACAAATTGACAATCTTAACAACGATGGCGCTGTACAGCCGTAAGTTATTATATTATTTTTGGTAATATTGTATATGCTATATGGTATTAAGTTAACAACATTACTTTGTACTGGAAGTGGCAAACATTATAATTAAATAAAGGTATCCGTAATAATAATGTTTAGAGACAAAGGTAGAGTTAATTTTATATAATTAGAATTTAATAAGTTTGTATCACCTACTAAATAACTAATTTCGCATCATTTAGTAAGAAGAGAGGTTTGGACAGAGAAAAGACGAAAGAAAGTGTGATACGGCCGAATTTTTGTTTAAAATGTTTGCACTGGCATTAATCTTGCTTTCGTATTCTAAGTAAAAATAAAATTGCCAGTTTTTAATGTTACATTAATATCTTTTAACTCACTCTTATAGAAAAAATGTATTTAAATTTTATTTGATATTTATTAAGACCCATGTTAAAAACTACTGCTACCTACATTGAAAATTGTACAAAAATAGGATCGAGTATCAAATGTATTGTATATTTTATATCAAATGTTAAACTTTAATAGTTTAATTTAACTTATCTTTTTGGTTGCAGATTTAGCACGGTGATGGTAGCTGGAACAATAAGAATGGCCATTATAAATCCGTATTACCCCACCGGTATCATGCCTAATAACGCAGGCATGTGCTTCCCGCGGCCGGAATTCCTGCGTCCTGGGTGCAACGTTGTAAACAATGCTCCCTATGTTGCCTACCAAAATCAACAACAAAACGTGCAGCCGGCGCCAGCTCCGCCACCCAACGTTTACGTCCACGCTCCGCCGCGTGCACCTCTATCGCCTCCCGCACCGCTCGCTCCACTCGACCCGTCCCCCTACAACGCATACGATTTCGATGACGGTAAATACTTACACTCCCTCATCCAACACCTATCAGATATATAATATTTTGTATATCATTGACGCAGCAACTACTACAATGAATTTCTTTTTACAATTCTTCTAAAAGTTTTTTAGCGACTATATAAATGGAATATCCACATAACCATATAATCATATAATCTTATGTATAAAATTTCCATGTCACAATGTTAGTAACCGTACTCCTCCGAAACGGCTTGACCGATTTTTACCAAATTTTATATGCGTATTCAGTAGGTCTGAGAATCGGCTA